>ML811535.1:48632-75448 GCA_009831015.1 Picea engelmannii | reverse complement strand
CTGTTTCGCACGTTTAAATAGTTGATTTTTAACTACAGATCATAAGCTTTCCAATGATGCAATCAGATTTGGATTTGGAGCTAGGGAAGCTGGAAAATTTTTCCCTACAAGATTAGGCATCTTTCCTTCAAAAATGCTGGTGCATTTTTGAGAGTTAACAATTAGCACACCCCAATTAAAAAGGATGGCCTCATTACTTGGGGGAGGTTCCACGGGAGAAAGAGGAATGCCCCCCAGCATGGTAGATTCCGTATCAATGAGAAAAACATGGACAATATTGGGTTTACTCTCTAGCGAGAGAGTAGGGTTGACTGATGACAAGATCAAATCGACCACTTGGGTTTCATTCTCGAAGGGGAGAATGGGGTCGACGGGTGGAAAGGGATCGAACGATTTGGTTTCACTCTCTAACGGGAGAGTGGGATGGACCGAGGATGGGATTAGATTGACCACTTGGGTTGCAATCTCTAACAGGGGAGTGGGATCGGCTGAGGATGGGATCAGATCGGCCATTTTGTCAACTGGTTCGAATAAGGACGTGACTATATTGACTACATGATCAACCAGACTAATCGATGAAGGGGTTAGATCGATCATTCCATCAACTACAGGTGGGTCGAGAGTAAGCTTGCGAAGTTGAGGCTATGAAATAGTCATGTCTTCTAGTAATTTCGAGGCTTCATCCATACAAGGGAAACTGTGAGTTAGATGACTCCCTTTGCATAAAATACACATGAATTTGACTCTTCTTTTCTTCTTTCCAATGATATCTTGACTAGTTGACGGGAGGCCATCAACATGTTGTTCAGAGGTTGACGACATGAGTTGGCAAGGTTGTGTAGACCATGCTTCTATAACCTTGGATAGACCAGGGAAATCCTTAAGAAGATGGCTACCCTTACAAATCCTGCAAGGGTACTTGGGCTTATAGGTTGTTTGGATGATCTTGGAATCATCAACACTCCCAACATGATTAACAGTAACTGGTTTCTTTCCAACATGTCTGACAGTGGTTGGAAGTTTGGACCCTTGTTTATTTTTCTTCTTCTTATTCTTATCCACCGGGTTACTGGCTTGAGATCTTTCACTCGGCAAAGAAGAGGAAATGGAAGAAGACCTTGCAAGTGAAGAAGGTGAAGAATATATTACTGGTGAATACGGTGAAGGATCAACATGAGGTTGATGCTCTTGGGGTGAAGTGCTTACGACTGAAGCACTAGCTGCATTTGGGACTACCTGAGTGGAAAACAACCATACTGGTAATACAATTGTGATACCTGGAAGGCTCAAAGTAGCAATGTGAGGAGGACCAATGTTTTTGTAAGAAGGAAGAAAAAAAGGTTCCCCTAGAGAAAAGGTTCCTTCATTGGTCATTCTGGGAACTGATGCCATTAAAAACAAAAATCCAACCTAGAGTCCACTAGGGAAAACAAACAACACACGCTAAAAATATAGTAAACAAACAAGCAAACAAAACTTTCTCACAATGAGCACACTAGTTGGTGATGAAATCCAACGTCATGAGGACAAAGAAAGAAAGGGTTGAGATAGAGCGGGTGGAAAAGTTACGTTGACGACCTGCTTAACGGACTTACACCTTGGTTCAAGCTCCCACACATAATCGTGGGTATACCCTCCAAGGAGCCCGAGTGAGTTTGGCCAACATCGATTCCAGGTACCGCGAAGACTTGCCCCTCCACAATCACTTCGTATAAATACCCTAAAGAGATAGGCCACTAAAGTTACCAATTACTACAGTGATTCTTGAAGAAACAATCGAAAGTCCGATCCATGCACAAAGGCAGGGTATCTAGACCAAAATCAAATTAAAAGGTTTCCACTCATCATTGTGGGTATACCTTCAAGCGACCCCCATAATACGTGCAATCTCTACACTAAGACCAACAAAGCAGGGTGAGTAACTTTGCCAGTCTCAATGCGACCTCAGGTTTGACCCTTGTGTGAGAAGGGCTTCCTAGGACAAAAGGTAGCAAGTGGATTTCACTGCTTCCTAACGCAAGATTCTATGTTTGTTTGCAGCTTTGTAAAGTTATCTTTCACACCTATTCCAAAGCCCTACAACTAATCTAATGTAGGTTTGCTACTAGAAAATATAAAAATGTCTAATCGATTTTTATAAGCGTTTTATTTTTAAGGCTGCTGTTACTCAAAAGGAAAATGGCGTGGACAATATGGTGTTTTGATCGACTCAAAAGTTATGCAAAGAGATGAAGATGCAATCTTTTAATTTCGATGAAAGCTATGCTACGAGAACGAGAAAACATTTATCATTCCCATATGCACAATGTCCCAAAATATACTAAACTCATCAATATCAAGATTCTCAAGAAATGAGCAAAAGAGACTGTACACCAATACACGATTCTTGGCCCGGCCATGAGGGGGAATTTGTTTTAGAATTCAAGACCAAAAACGCCAAAAATCATGCAATTTCGCTACTTCAAATGCAAGTATGCCCCCAATCTAATGTAAAACAAGAAATTAAATCTTTTTGTTTTAAAGATAGCTAAAAGCAATAACAAATCTATGTAAAACAAAGCAACCCAAACAAACTTTCTCTTTTAACACAAATTATTCAATAAGAGAAAAATAAGTTCTTTCACTGAACAATTCTAAAGAAAAAACAATGCTTTGTAATAGAAAGACACTCAAAGAAAGAGATCAAATCTTTCAAAAGAAAACAAAGCAAAAATAAGGCAAAGATGGCTGAAAGCAGATTCAAATTTTATCAAGCAGACTGTAATTAGACTCAACAAATCACCCTGGAACCACATCACAGATCTGGGCAGGGAAAACCACCAAAAATATTTTTTTTCACAGTCTCCGCAGGCTGGAAGACTATCACAGTGCGGAAATCCTTGATCGCCGCAGGCCAGAAATGGGTAGGGTGTGGAGTTTCCGCACTGGTCTAAACAGGTAGGGTGAGGAAATCCTAAGTCATCGCAATGTTCCTCAAAGTCGGGTGTGGAAATAAAACAAAAGTGAAAAAAAAATAAAAAATTAAGAAGGTTTTCCAGTGAAGTTTAACAGTTAGAGAGTCAAGATGGATCTCCCAGTGACTCAGAAAATAGAAACCAAGCAATCAAAGCAAGAAAACAAGATAAACTAGGAAAACAATCCATTCCCCAGCGGAGTCGCCAATTTTGCTATCGGGATAATTGTTAAGTTCGAACACAGATCAATCCCCCTAACTTCACTACGAAACTAGAAGAAAACAAGACAGTACACTACTCTTTCCTTATCTTTTAATTATCAAATGGGAAATAGATCTAGAACATACCTTTTAAATATTGAAGATCTGACTTCGCCAATGCAATCCAAGCTTCGTCACGAGGTTTATGGAGAAATATCTGCAAATAAACACAAGCTAGCGAAGAAAAGAATAACATCGTATATTTGATATGAAGCTATGTACATGATCAAGGAATGATACAATATGGACAAATAACATTCATATAGGAAAGAAAAGTATATCTGTATTAAAGAATGTGGAAGAAAGATACAACCAGATGCCTTGATGTCGTCAGGTTCCTTCCAACAGTTCCTTTCTTCTCACACACTTCTTTCTCCATGGATTCTGAGACCATGGATCTGATAGCTACTCACAATCTATCTTGACAAAGCAAAGCTCAAAGCCAATCTAACCAAGCTAACAATCTCAAGCCAAAACAACTTAATCCCAAGCCAAGCTCAAGATAACTTTCTCCATAAGAGATCCTCTCATTTTATAAGTTGAAGAGGATAAGGTGAGGAGGTTAGGATGATCCCACTAAATCATGAAAGCGAGTAAGATCCAAACTGTTCATAATCCACCTCACTATAAAAGCTTCTTCTTCTAGAAGCATCGAGAAAATGCTCGTTTTTCCCACGTACGAAGGCCGCCGCACCCTAGCTATAGAGCAACCTGTGGAAATGATGCAACCTAGCTATGGTGCAGCCTGCGGAAGTTAGGCATTTCCGCACTCTGTGTATAGAGAAGTCTGCGGAAATCCTCTTTAATAGGGTTTTTACAAAGGAAAATACAACTTCTTCTCTCAGTAAAAGTCCTTCTCCCTTCTTTCTTTAGGAATTCAGGCCACTGACCCCTCTGAAGGCAACAAATAGGTTTACATCATTAACGGTCATAGGGATGAAAAAAATAATGCGTAACAGAGAGTCCCCCAAAGTATGAAGTTAGAACAAAGTGATAGCTGAAATACTTTGTCGAGTGTGTGTAGGGAACAAGGAACATGTCGGTTGGAAACCTGTCAACAAACAAGGAAATACAATACAATAATATATCATCACTAAGGTAGGCATTCCCATACTCAGAATACGAATGAATCAAAGCATAAATGTCGACATGCGAAGATCCATGTCAAGTAAGATAGGTCATGGCCACCAAATAGACACTGTGGATCCATGCCATTATGACTCAAATATGAGCATAGCCACCAAAAATACACTGTGGATGTATGTGTTAAAAGACTCAAATTTGAACATATCCATGAGACACACAATGTGGATCTATGAAACAATACAATATGAATATACTCCATTGCAACCTGAATCTGTCAGAAAATATTTAGGGTCTTCATTTCCACCACTCTATAGTACGAATCTAACCATGCGAATACATGTGTTGAAGTCAAACATGGTAGAAACCACTTGATTACCAGTCATTAGTGTATATCATTAACAAGTGTGAGGGAAATCACCATTAATGTCAATGAATCTCAAGGTACACTAGTACAATCCAATGAATGTGAATCAATGAGATGAGGTCGAACACTCGACGGAATCTCCTGATCAGGGGTCAATAATGAAAACCCACTGTCGAAAGCGAGGAAATCTGTCATTGAGGCATGTAAGTTCCAAGGTACCAATTAGTTTCTAAGTCTAATTCATGGATAATGAGTTGAAGTTGATAGGAAAAGACTAGTCACAGGAGGGCCTTAATGTATCCCCCATCAATGACACGAAACGGGTAACAAGATTTGAAGTAGATCAGAGTAACAAGTGATTCAGAATTGACTCAGGGATGGCCGATGCAATAGAAAGCTTAAGGACTGCAGAAATGGCCGACACAATAGAAGGTTTTTTTGGGTTGAACTTCTCTTTGAACATATTGGCGACACAACAACTGTCTTGGAAACACTGACTCAACAACAAGGATCACATACCAATTTGTAATCTTATAAAGGAATATGACCAAGAGACGAGTGAGTTTTCCAACCTAGACACAAAGCGAGTGAAAGGGTATCATGTTCAAAGGCGACTCTTCCTAGTAATACATGTTTAGATACATTTCTTTCCTAACTTCCCCCCACCATTTCTGGCGAGTACCTCTTTATTTTTACACAAGCTTGAGGAGGATAACATATGATTGTTGATGCAATCTCATCCTTCGGATGAGTCCCTCGGACTATGTTTAATGAACCCTAGGAAGGAGTGCTTTGGTCCTATACGGGCCTTTCGATGTTTGTTTTACGAGTCCAAAGAAAGAAAACTTAGGGGTTTTTCATGTTTAGAGAGTCTGGAAAACACTTAAAGAGAACTCTCTCAGTTCCTTTTTCATAAGCTAGTCTGACGAGACTGAAAAAGAGATAACCTACCGCTCGTCAGATGTTTTCTTCAAATAATTTTACAAGCGTGAAAATAACAAGATCGCTCGGCAATCTTTTCATGTTTAGAGAGTCTGAAAAGAGCTTAAAGAGAACTCCAGGGGGTTCCTTTTTCGTATAACCTTTATGAGCCCGAAAAATTGATAAAAGTTTACTCCGTTACAGTCTCAGGTATTTACAATCACGAGAAAGAACAAAGACTAAGCTCGGGATTGTTTTCATTTTTACGCAAGCTTAAAACCAAAACAAAACTATGCTTGGGATAGATTTTATTTTTTCACAAGCTTAAAACTAAACAAAACTATGCTTGGAACTAGTTTCATTTTTACACAAGCTTGAACCAGAGGAAACTATGCTTGAGGTAGGTGGTTTCATTTTTACACAAGCTTGAACCATAGAAAACTATGCTTGAACTTCCCAACACATAACACGGGGATGGCTGGTACTTATCCCCCAGCTTAAGAAGCTAGCGGTTTAACTTCAACATGAAGTCCAGAGGCTGGAAGCAAATTCCCCCCAAGCTTCATTTCATTCAACTGCAAAGGAGAATGAAATGAAGCTTTGAATACTAGATGAAGGACTTGACTCAACAAAGAGGGGAAAGTTGTTGCATTTTTTAACGATCTTGACACAGGATAAGAACTATGCTCGAGAATCCAGTTTCAATCCCCAGACCTCTGTTTCATTTGTTAATGAGCTTGACACAGAAACGGGAACTATGCTCTTAATATTAGTTTCATTTTTTAATGAGGTTGTCACAGAGACGCAAAAACTATCCTCATAACTAGTTTCATTTTTTAACGAGCTTGAAATCGGAAAACCATGCTCAAGGTTGGTTTAATTTTTTAACGAGCTTGAAATCAGAAAAACATGCTCATGGCTGGTTTCATTTTTTAATGAGATTGAAATCAGAAAAGAATGCTCATTACTGGCTTCTTGATCACGGCTTCCAAGAGGACAATACTTTGGAAGGATACCATGTCAAGGGATAAAAATCGGTCATGGCCTCCAAGAGATCTTCACTTGACGGAAGAAACACACTTTGGAAGGAACATATGTCGAGGGTTGCGATAGGGGTAAGGAGATCATGCTCCAATAGTCCTACCGAAGAGATCACCATGTCAACGATTGGATCTAAGTCATAAGAGATTGAGCTTACAATGAGAGACTCATCTTCATCAACAGTTGAAGGCATGGGAGACAACGCCACATAATTACCCTGTGGCAGAGGTGATACCATCTGCATATAAGAACCATTTAGGGAGGTGATCCAGTCAGGAATGATAAATGAAAGTTGATCAATAGTCACAATTCTTCCATCGTGAGGGAAAGATATCACACGAAAAAGAGTGGACACAATAGATTTCATGGCATAGACATAATCCCGCCCAAGGAGTAAAGAGAAATCCAAGGGGTCTTGGACTACCATAATGTCAATAAAGATAGTTTTCCCACCCAAAGTTACAGGAAACTGAGTAAGGGTCCCTAAAGGTTGATTGGTTCTTCCATTAAAATCTATCAGATTCTTCGTAACTGACGCAAGCTGAGGACAACCTAAAGCTTTCCAAGCAATAGAGGACAAAATACTAACAGACGCACATTCATCTATCAATGTCTGAGGAACGTCCTGACCACAAACCTACACTGTAATCTGGAAAGGAATGTGAGAGGGAAGATGAAGTCCATTTAGCACACCCCAATTAAAAAGGATGGCCTCAATACTTAGAGGAGGTTCCATGGGAGAAGGAGGAATTCCCCTCGACACGGTAGATTCTGTATCAATGAGGAAAACATGGGCAGTATCGGGTTTACTTTCTAGCGGGAGAGTAGGGTCGACCGATGACAAGATCAGATTGACCACTTGGGTTTCATTCTCCAAGGGGAGAATGGGGTCGACGAGTGGAAAAGGATCGACCGATTGGGTTTCACTCTATAACGAGAGAGTGGGATCGACCGAGGATGGGATCAAATCGACCACTTGGGTTGCACTCTCTAACAGGAGAGTGGGATTAGCTGAGGATGGGATTGGATATACCACTTTGTCAATTGGTTTGAATAAGGACATGACCATATTGACTACATGATCAATCAGACTGACAGATGAAGGGGTTGGATCAATCATTCCATCAACTATAGGTGGGTTGAGAGTAAGCTTGCGATAAGCAGCTGGAAGTTGAGGCTGTGAAATAGTCATGTCTTCCAGTAATTTTGAGGCTTCGTCCATACAAGGGAAAAGGTGAGTTAGATGACTCCCTTTGCCTAACACACATGAGAACTTGACTCTTCTTTTCTTCTTCCCACCGATATCTTGACTAGTTGACAGGAGGTCATCAACATGTTGTTCAAAGGTTGACGACATGTGTTGGCGAGGTTGTGTAGACCATGCTTCTATAACCTTGGATAGACCAGGGCAATCCTTAAGAAGATGGCTACCCTTACAAATCTTGCAAGGGTACTTGGGATTACGGGTTGTTTGTATGATCTTGGCATCATCAACACTCCCAACACGATTAACAATAACTAGTTTCTTTCCAACATGTCCGGTAGTGGTTGGAAGTTTGGACCCTTGTTTATTTTTCTTCTTCTTATTCTTATCCACCAGGTTACTGGCTTGAGATATTTCACTCCACGAAGAAGAGGAAATGGAAGAAGACCTTTCAAGTGAAGAAGGTGAATAAGATATTACTGGTGAAGACGATGAAGGATCAACATGAGGTTGATGCTGTTGGGGTGAAGTGCTTACGACTGAAGCACTAGCTGCATTTGGGACTACTTGAGTGGAAAACAACCATACCAGTAATCCAATTGTGAGAGCTAGAAGGCTCAAAGTAGCGATGTGAGGAGGAACAATGTTTCCGTAAGAAGGAAAAACAAAAGGTTCCCTTGGAGCAGAGGTTCCTTCATTGGTCATTCCGGGAACTGACGCCATTAAAAACAAAAATCCAACCTAGAGTCCACTAGGGAAAACAAACAACACACGCTAAAAACGTAGTAAACAAGCAAACAAACAAAAGTTTCTCACAATGAGCACACTAGTTGGTGATGAAATCCAACGTCGCAAGGACAAAGAAAGAAAGGGTTGAGATAGAGCAGGTGGAAAAGTTACGTTGACGACCTGCTTAACGGACTTACTCCTTGGTGCAAGCTCCCACACATAATCGCGTGTATACCCTCCAAGGAGCCCGAGTGAGTTTGGCCAACATCGATTCCAGGTACTGTGAATACTTTCCCCTCCACAATCACCTCGTATAAATACCCTAAAGAGATAGGCAACTAAGGTTACCAATTACTACAGTGATGCCAGGGGAAACAGTCGACAATCCGATCCATGCGCAAAGGCAGGGTATCTAGCTGAAAATAAACTTA
This sequence comes from Picea engelmannii, assembly GCA_009831015.1. Taxonomy (NCBI): domain Eukaryota; kingdom Viridiplantae; phylum Streptophyta; class Pinopsida; order Pinales; family Pinaceae; genus Picea; species Picea engelmannii. The sequence continues at coordinate 66,458 of ML811535.1, read as the reverse complement.
AAAGGATTCACTCATCATTGTGGGTATACCTTCAAGTGACCCCCATAATACGCGCAATATCTACACTAAGACCAACAAAGCAGGGTGAGTAACTCTGCTAGTCTCAATGCGACCTCAGGTTTGAGCCTTGTGTGATAAGGGCTTCCCAAGACAAAAGGTAGCAAGTGGATTTCACCGTTCCCTAACACAAGATTCTATGTTTGTTTACAGCTTTGGAAAGTTATCTTTCACACCTATTCCAAAACCCTACAACTAATCTAATGTAGGTTTTCTACCAGAAAATATAAAAATGTCTAATCAATTTTTATAAGCATTTTATTTTTAAGGTTGTTGTTACTCAAAAGGAAAATGGCATGGACAATATGGTGTTTTGACCGACTCGAAAGTTATGCAAAGAGATGAAGATGCAATCTTTTCATTTTGATGAAATCTATGCTACGAGAAGGAGAAAACATTTATCATTCCCATATGCGCAATGTCCCTAAATATACTAAACTCATCAATATCAAGATTCTCAAGAAATGAGCAAAAGAGACTGTACACCAATACACGATTCTTCCCCCCCCCCAAAATTCCAAAAACACCAAAAATCATGCAATTTCGCTACTCAACAAATCACCCCAGAACCACATCACAGATCTAGGCAGGGAAAACCACCAAAAACAATTTTTTTCACAATCTCCGCAGGCTGGAAGACTAGCACAATGCGGAAATCCTTGCTCGCCGCAGGCCAGAAATGGGTAGGGTGCAGAGTTTCCGCACTAGTCTAAACAGGTAGGGTGAGGAAATCCTAAGTCGCCACACTGTTCCTCAAAGCCGGGTGTGGATATCAAACAAAAATGGAAAAAAAAAATAAAATTAAGAAGGTTTTACAGTGAAGTTAAACAGTCAGAGAGTCAAGATTTATCTCCCAGTGACTCAGAAAAGAGAAACCAAGCAAACAAAGCAATAAAACAAGACAAACTAGGAAAACAATCCATTCCCCAGTGGAGTCGCCAATTTTTTTATCGGGCTAATTGTTAAATGCGGACACAAATCAATCCCCCTAGCTTCACTACGAAACTAGAACAAAACAAGACAGTACACTACTCTTTCCTTAGCTTTCAATTATCAAATGGGAAATAGATCTAGAACATACCTTTTAAATATTGAAGATCCGACTTCGCCAATGTAATCCAAGCTTCGTCACAAGGTTTATGGAGAAATATTTGCAAATAAACACAAGCCAACGATGACAAGAATAACAGAGTCTATTTGATATATATCTATGTACGTGATCAAGGAATGATACAATATGGACAAATAACATTCATATAGGAAAGAAAAGTATATCTGTATCAAAGAATGTGGAAGAAAGATACAACCAGATGCCTTGATGTCGTCAAGTTCCTTCCAACAATTCCTTGCTTCCCACACACTTCTTGCTCCATGGATTCTGAGACCATGGAACTGATAGCTACTCACAATCTATCTTGTCAAAAAAAGCTCAAAGACAATCTAACCAAGCTAACAATATCAAGCCAAAACAACTTAATCCCAAGCCATGCTCACGCTAACTTTCTCCATGAGATCTCCTCTCCTTTTATAAGCTGAAGAGGATAAGGTGAGGAGGTTAGGATGATCCCATGAAATCATGAAAGCGAGTAAGATCCAAACCGTTCGGAAGCCACCTCACTATAGAAGTTTCTCCTTCTAGAAGCATCGATAAAATTCTCATTTTTCCCACGTACGAAGGCCGCCACACCCTAGCTATAGAGCAACCTATGGAAACTCTGTAGCCTAGCTATGGTGCAGCCTGTGGAAATCAGGCATTTCCATACTCTGTGTATAGAGCAGCCTGCAGAAATCCTCTTTAATAGGGTTTTTACAAAAGAAAATACAACTTCTTCTCTCAGTAAAAGTCCCTCTCCCTTCTTTCTTCAAAAATTCAGGCCACTGACCCCTCTGAAGGCAACAAATAGGTTTACATCATTAACGGTCACGAGGATGACAAAAATAATGTGTAACAACGATCAAGATTAATTGTGATAAATTTAAAAATTCATAAGGATTCAACCATTTTAAATATTGATGGGATCAATGACTTGGATTAAATTGGGGGTTGTGAAAGGGATCAGATCGATGGTCTAGATCAATCAAAGAAAGGTCGAAATTTTTCCAAGTGTTAAAGTTCACCAAGAGAAATCGATGACTACCGATGAATGGATCGAATGAAATGACAAAGAGTTTGGTTCGACCATTAGACATTTCTAACCGCCAATGGATGACGGTCAGGGGGTTGGCTGAATTCGATGATGTATTTTGAATCGGGCAAGAGAAGTCATCGATGGCCGATGGGTCGGTGGTCGGAGGTCAGCTGAATTCGGTGAAGTATTTCGAATCAGGAAAGAGAAGACATCGATGATTGATGCGTCGATGGTCGAGCGTCAGTTGATTCTGCAAAATGTTTGGTCATTCAAGAGAATCGACTAATGGCCAATGGGGGGATAGAAGATGATGATGTGTCATGCCACATTAGAATCCTCATGTCATGCCATGTCACCAAGGTTAACACCTCATGATGAAGTGTCACGCCACATCAGCCAACAGAAGTGGTCGATGGATAAATCGACCAGTTTGGGAAAGTGTATTCGATAACCATCAGGGATCGTTGATCACCGATGGGATGATGGTTGGGCGTCGGTCGAAGTTGTTGGGAGTTCCATTTTCCAATGAAGGTCATCGATGACCAATGACTAGGTCGACCATGTTAGAATTATGTGCAAGTTTGTTGTCGGGGAGTTGCTCCGATGGCCGACGGTTGGATCAACAATTTGGGGAAGTATTATGCATGCCAAAGGAGAATGTTAGTCATCGATGGATAATAGATAGTAGATCAGTGGCCCAAATTGCTTCTGACCTGAGATTGATGATGTAGATTGCACGTAGGGAGAATTATTCCATAGTTTCAAAAAAATAAAAAATAAGTCTGGAGCCATTTTATTATTTTGGCCATAACTAGAGAAAATTAAATTGGATTGAGATGAAAATTATGGGTTTTTTCCACAGAGAGAAGGTATACAAAATTACCAGAGAGGGACCTTGTCCAATTCTGCTTGAATTTGGTAGAAATTGCAAAATAATGGTTTTTAAAGATCTGGTTCTAGATCATTGACAAAAGTCGAGATAAAGTTGAAACTCTTGGGGAGATTCTAAAAAGGTGAGATAGAAATAACCTACGAAGGAACTGAATAAATCGTATGGGAATTGGAATGGAGACACTGAAATAGACCAAAATCCACTATTCCGGGCCACTTTTTTGGGGATTTTTGAGATTTTCAGAGAAGGAAAAGTGACCTTAGATCACAAAACTGGAAATTTTTATTTAGTCAACTTTTTATATACTCATCAAGGAAAACAACCTAGGTTTAGTGAAATTTTTCCAGAAGTGCATAGATTGAGAGATAACTAGTTCTATTGAAAATTCCAAGTTTGGAAAAATGAGTGAAAAATGACAAAGTTGAAGATTCCAAATTGTTGTAGTTCTTGACTGGAACATCAGACTGAAATTTTGAGTGTTGTTATATTATATATGTTTCATACAAAAGTTTCTCCAGTTCTTGACATTTTCTTCTGAAGTTGACAGAAGTTGACATTTCAATAAAATTGCACCAGTAGAGAAAATGCACAGAAAGTGGTGAAAATGGTTTTTTCAAGAAGCCATAACTTTCAACTCAAAGATCACATTGGGGCATCAGTGCATCCATTGGAAATTTATTTCAAAGAGGAATTCATCTAGGGAATCATAGTGTGAATTGATGCAATGTTTCCTTCGTAAATTGACGAGGAAACAACATGTATGCTAATTAATGAAATGTTTTATAATACACATGTTCTAACAATAATTATTACATGCACATTTCTTGCAGAATTAGAGGTACATAAATAAACTTTAGTTCTTATATAAGGAATTGAGTTATGAATTATACTCAAGGCTCTTACATCCATGAGGAAGAGATCAAAGGTCTGCATGTTAGCATGGGGAATGATGAGACAGTCAAATGGAAGAAGAGATAGGCAAGAGACTATCACTATGATAAGTATGCATAGGGAAGTGTAGAGCTACAAGGTTGATAATGAAAGGATTATGAAGGCTCAAGAAGAGATACTTAAGAGATTAAACATATTGCATAAGCAAGTTAACAAATATTCTGACAAGTATCAACATCTAGATCCCATAGCAAAAAGGATGATCATGGAAATGATAGGTAGTCAAGAAGCATGATCAGGAGCCAACATTCTCCAAGGCATTCCACTAGAAAAAATCATGTATGTTTAGGGCAAGGAAGAAACATAAGTGTGTCTCCTATTCAGAGGAAAAGAAGAAGGCCCGAGGCAGACATATTGCAAGGTGAACTCAGGAAAATAAAGCCACCTACTTTCAATGGTGAACACAGGAAAAGAGAAGATGCAGAGGTATAGGCCTGGCCGTTGGAAATGAAGATATATTTCCAGCTGGATGATTACCCCTCTTGGGTAGAAGCTAGAATTTCCACCTACCACTTACAAGGAAAGGAAACCATTTGGTGGGATCAACTTACGAAAGCCAAGAACATCAATGAGAAAAGGATCTCACGAAGGAAGTTCAAAGGATATTTCCAAGAGAAATATTTTTCCGAGCATTGATATTAGATAAATATGAAAGAGTTCTTTGAAATCAAGTTGGGAACCATGAAAATGGAGGAATATGAGAAGCGGTTCTTTGAATTGTTGAAGTATGTTGACTTCATCAAGGATGAGAAGGTCATAATCCAAAGGTTTCTAAGAGGGTTACCCTCCTTCTATAGTGACAAGATTCAATATGAAAACCCAAAGATCTTGGAGGAAACCATAAGGAGAGCAAGACACCTTTATCAGAAAAGAAAAGGAAGGCCAATTTTCCAAAAGGCTTGGAATGACAAGATGAAAGGAAAAAAGGATCAAAGGAAGAAAGGTTTTAAGCCACCCCAAAAATAAATTCCAACCAAATCAACAAGGCTAGACAGCCCAAAATGAGAAAAATAATGCATATTCATTTGGGAAAAGGCCAAGTCAACAACCTGTTCAATGTTGAGGATGTGAGAGAAATCACTTATATAGGGATTTCCCTCACAAAGGAGAAAGAATGAGGATTGTCCACACCATTCAGGAGGCTGAAATAGTGAGAGACATGGGAGGAAACATGTCAAGGATTTATGCAGCCTTGGACAACAAGCCGACATAGTATCAATTCCCCATGATTGAAGTGGAAGGTAAGATTTATAACCAACCCATAGTGATTTTGATTGATTTTGGAGCTAGCCATAGTTACATAAATGCTAACATTGTTGAAAGATTTCACTTGCAAAGAAGTAAGCATAAGAAATCTTGGTTAGTTTAGTTATCCATGGGGGCTAAGATAAAGATTAATGAGTTGGTTAAAGATTGTCAGATAGACATGAATGGATTCAACACGAAGGTAGATGTAAACATCATACCATTGGGTTCATATGATTGTCTAATTGGCATGGATTGGTTGGAAAAACATCATGATGTCCCAGACTGTTACAACAAGACAATCACATGTCTTGATGAAGAAAGGCATCAAGGCAAGATTCAAGGCATTCCAAGAGTTGTAATTGTTAGAGAGATTTCATTTATGCAATTGAAAAAGAGCTTCAAGAAGGGATGTTAGATGTTTGAAGCCCATATGGAGGAGGAAACCAAAGAAAAAGTGGCAAGCATTGAAGACCATCGAGTCTTGAGGGATTTTGAAGATGTTTTTAGAGAAATTCCAGGATTGCCACCAAAGAGAGACATTGATTTCTTTATTGATTTGGTTTCAAGAGCTGCCTGAGTGTCCAAGAAACCATACATAATGGGCACACCAGAACTAAAAGAGTTGCATATGCAGCTTGAAGAAATTTTGAATAAGGGGTATATATGCCTAAGTGTGTCACCTTGGGGAGCCCCGATTCTTTTTGTGAAGAAGAAGGATGGAACTTGAAGGTTGTGTATTGATTTCAGGTAGCTTAATAAGGTTACCATAAATAATAAGTATCCTTTTCTAAGAACTGATGATTTGTTTGATCAACTGAATGGTGCAAGAATATTTTTGAAGATTGACTTGAGACGAGGCTATCATTAAGTAAGGATAAAGGAAGAAGAAATCAATAAGACAACATTCAGAACAATATATGGGAATTACGAATTCACAGTAGTGCCATTTGTGCATTTTTTTGGAAAACCAACACTAAATTCTAAGGAAACTAGATGGCTGAAATTTCTGAGTGAATATGACTTCAAAATTAAGCATATAAAGGGAAAAGAAAATCAAGTTGCTGATGCACTCATAATTAGATCTCATGAAGTGCATATTGCAGCCATCAACATGTATAGGAAAGATCTGAAAGAATTTTTTTTTGTAGTAGCAAATTCAGATCAACACTATATGAAAATAAAGCGAGAAATTACAACAAGGTAATTTTCAGCAGAAATTTAACTATTATGAGCTGAAAGAAGATGGAATTCTCATGTACAAAGATAAGGTGTATGTGCTGAATTCTAGTGAGATGAAAAACGTAGTGTTGAAGGAGATGCATAATGTGCCATATGTCGGGAACCCAGGATATCAAAAGACAATTGCAGCAGTAAAAAGCCAATACTTTTAGCCAGGAATGAAGAAGAAAGTGGCTAATTACATAGCCAGATGTCTAGAATGCCAAAAGGTAAAGACAAAACATAGAAACCCAACAGGTTTGCTACAACCATTGCCCATTCCAGAATGTAAGTGGGAAGTTGTCACGGTTAATTTTATTACTAAGCTATTCATAACAATGAAGCAACATGATTTCATCATGGTGGTGGTGGACAAATTGACTAAAGCAACACATTTTACTCCAGTAAAGACTACAAACAAGGAAACAAATATTGCAGATATTTACATGAAGGAAGTTGCTAGATTACATGGAGTGCCTAAGGCAATATTGTCAGATAGAGATCCAAAGTTTACTTTGAATTTTTGGAAAGGTTTGTTCAAAGGATTTGGAACAAATCTAAATCTTAATACAACGTATCATCCAGAGTTAGATGGGCAAACAGAAAGGACTAACAAGATAATTGAGGACATGCTTAGAATGTATGTGATAGATCAACCATCAAAGTGGGAAGATTATATTCATTCAGTTGAATTTGCCTACAATAATGGGTATCAGGCCTCATTGAAGATGAGTCCATTTGAAGCATTGTATGGTAGAAAATGTAACACTCCAGTGAGTTGTGATAATCCAACAAACATATCAGTTGTTGGGCCAAAATTGTTAAAGGAAATGGAAGAGAAGATGGAAAAGATAAAGAAAAATTTAAAGGCTACCCAGGATAGGATTTTTTTTTATACATACAGGAACATAGTTTTCAGAGATTTAAAAGTGGGAGAACATGTGTTTTTGAAAGTAAAGGCAAAGAGAAGCTCGCTAAGATTAGAAAGTTTCCTGAACTTGGAAGTGAGATATTGTGGGCCTTTTGAAATATTATAAAAGATAGGGCCAGTTGCATACATGTTAGCATTTCCTACATCCATGAGATTGCATAATGTATTTCATGTGTCATTGTTAAAGAAATATGTGCCTAATCCTAACCACATAATTGATTGGAATGTGATCCAGGTAGAGCATGAAGGGGATTTCCAGGTGGAACCAATACACATCCTGGATAGAAAAGTTAAAGTGCTCAGGAACAAATCCACAGGGATGGTAAGGGTTCAATGGACTTGTTATGGTCCTGAAGATGCTACATGAGAGAATGAGGAAAACATGCGGGCAAAATACCCAAATTTGTTTTTGACAGTTTTGAATAAGACAAAATGCAAGACTCCATTTTGAGCAACTAGAGTTCTGGAACCAAATATTCAAGTCCTAGCCAACTGTGTTGGGGAACTTGGTAAAATAATGTCTCATTCCTTGGGTTAGCCTTGATAAATGAATGGTACATCCCTTAGGTTATACCTGAAAAACAGATGGTACATTACTTGGGTTATCCTTGATAAACGAATGGTGCATTCCTTGGGTCGGCGAGTTGAAAGTGTTGGACAATTGGTTGTCATTGATTTCAACAATTGGAGAGTGATCTTGGAGATTGATGTCAACCCCTAGAGAAGTCGGAAAGTCCCAAAGATGTGGACGATATCGTTGGACAGTTGGTTATCATCTGTATGATTGATATTGATGGTGAGTTAGTTGGGTTCATTTGATGTAGTCTACATGTAGCCCTGAAGGTGTGGTTATGGGACCTGAAGTTGATTGAGGAACATTGTCATGAATGAAAATGTAAATGCAGGAAATAACCTCATAGATGAATATAACTTGTCGTATAATTTTCGGTGATATGTGGAACACCACGTGGTTCCTCATGGTTAGGGAGATATGGCCTTGTAAAGTTGGAAGCCCGAAAGAGTGGACAAGAAGCCCCTAGTTGGTTACAAGTCTCGGTCAAAGGGAAAAGTGGTTGTAACAAGAAACCCTTAAAATAAGGAAAGAGGTTACCTAACATTAGAATAAATAAACCTCAAAGAGTCTCTCGTTTGTACACACAATTACATTGAATAACTATCTTGTGAATGTTATGGTTTATCTTTATATTGGAAAATCTAGTAGTGAATCTGAGGTTGAAGTGGCGACATTTTTCTAAGGCAGCGAAGGTCTAAAGGGACAAAAGTTTTAGAGTTGTAGAAAACTAGAAACTCCATTTTTATGAGGTTGTATGCAGGCTACAAGAGGATAGGTCATGTACCTGCGCAGGATGCAAGAGGACAATTCATGTACATACACAGGCTGCAAGAGGATAGGTCGTGTATCCGAGGAAAAGTTTGAAAAATAAGGCAGGGTTGAGTTGCGACAAGGTTTGATGGTATAAAACAGTTGATATAGGTTCTGAGATGGTATGCTTAATGTTTTCATGAGTAAAGGTATGCCATTTATGCATTTGTTTGAGGCTTGTATCTTGGATGATATAGCACATGCTTAAGGCATGTCTTGGAGGCCCTTGATGGTGCATGGTTGAGGTGTTATTGTTACATGCTTGAGACACATTCTTGGTACTTGGTATATGGTTGTTATGGTTCATTGTTAGAGGCACATATTTGTGATAATGGCATATACATGAGGCTTATCTTATGGTACATGTCATGATTGAGAGTGATATGGTATATGGTTGAGACATATTTCATGGTATATGGTATGGTATAGGTGTTGATGTACATGGTATGATACATGATTGGTACTTGGTATACATGGTTGATGGTTGGGACATATGGTACAGGTTGAGGTGCATGGTTGATGCATGCTTTGGTACATGCGTTGGTTCATGGTTGATGCACTTGTTGTGATACAGGTTGTGGTACATGGTTGATGCTTGGTATGGTATAGGTTGATGGTTTGGTACATTCTTTGGTACATGGTTGAGAGACATACCTTGTGATGGTATGTTGGTGATATTGGTACATGCTTGGTAGAGGCATGTGTTGGTGATGTTTGACATCTAGTTGAGAGGTCTCCTTGGTTTATGATCCATGTGAGAGGATCTGGTGACAGGTTGGATACAATGACATGTTACTAGTTGATGTGACATAGGTAGTGACAATGATGGTGGCAGTGATTGTGGTAGTGATAGTTGGTCTACACTTTTATTATAGGAAAGTTGGACGGGGAAAGGAAATGGGGTTGTAGCCTCATTCCGATTGGAGCTGAAGAATCAGGGAGTTGGAGCCTAAGAACTAGGTGGTTGTAGCCACCTTTCGGTTGGAGCCATACAACCTAGGGGGTTGTAGCCTCCTTTTGGTTGGATCCAGAGAATTCAAGGAGTAGTAGATTCCTTTAGTTTGGAGCCTAAGAATAGGGGTTTTTAGCATTTTTCCAGTTGCAACGAGAGAATTAGGAAGTTGGTGCTTCCTATGAATGAATTCTTGATATATATAAGAAAGAATTACGTGGTTTTCTCCCATTTGGGTTTCCACGTAAATACTGGTGTAATGTGTACTTGACGTGATGCTGCTTATTATTGTAAATGTGTTGAACCTCCACATAATATATCTAGCTAGGAATTGACATACACAGTTCCAAGGAAAATATGAGAAAAGAGAAGCAGAAGAGAAAGAATGGAAGAATTCTCATTAACCAAATGAATGAATGATAATTTACAGATGATATACTCTATATAACTCAACTAATGCACACTGGGGGAGAATCCATTGTACCATAGTGGTGGTCTAGAGTGATCCAGACACACACCAATAGTTACTCAAGTAAGCTGCCACCTAGTCTAGTCTCTTAGGCAGTTACGAGAGTGAACTGCCACCTTGTCTGAGTTAACTAGTCTCTCAGTCTTTAGTTAACTGAATGAAACAAAATGAAGTGAGGAGGATATCGAGGAATAATGAGTAATGCGCTACTCTGGTGATGATCCCAAGGACAATGTGCATTAGTTGTTGATGGTCCCAATGCTGCATGGTGATAATCCCAATGTGGCATCTAGAATCCACTCAACTTATCAAACTGAAGTGTGAACCGAAGAGAATATTATCCTAGAGGAATATTGTTCCTAAAATATAGGAGAGTAAATAATTACTAATAAACATAGGGAAAAAGTTAATAAAAATAAATCCTAGGTGTGTGCGAAGTATCTCCAACACCCCCCTTGAACATCACTATGGTGAAAGTAAAGAATGGGTCTCGACAACGAGGCCATGATAGGTACACAAATTCAAAAGATACACTGAAATAAACGAGGAAAGAGGGAAAACCTCATGGGAAAAACCCTCCCTCAAAGTAAAATATATGTAAAAAGAAGAACTGATAATTGCTAGGCAATTGTGTTCTTCACTCTAAAACAACTATGCAGAGAATGAAACTTCTACTTGGTGAAGGTCTTGGTGAAGATGTCTGCAATCTGTTCTGCTAAAAAACAAAACTGTAGGTCTATGATCCCCTTATGTACAAAGTCCCGGATGTAGTGCATGTGGATCTCGATGTGCTTTTTCTGATGCGTCTAGAGTGGATCTCTACAACACTTCAGAGTGCTCTGGTTGTCACACCAAATGACTATCAGTCGATGAAACTGAATGCCCAAATCATTGAGAAAATGTTGTAGCCACATAGCCTGAATGGTTATGTTAAATACCCCTATGTACTATGCCTCAGCGGAAGATAGAGCAATAACATACTACCTCTTGCTTGACCAAAAAATAGGCCTTGAACCAAGACTGAGTGAGTAATCATATGTGGACTTGCAATCAATGCTATCTCCAACCCAATCAGAATCAATGGACCTGATAAGGTCCAATGTAAAGTCTAATAGATAGTGAATCCCAAAGGTGATGGTTCCCTGTACGTATTGAAGTACATGCTTTGCAAGCTTCCAATGTAGCTCTTGTGGCTCTTGCATGAACCTGGATACTGCTCCAACTACATAGGAGAGGTCTGGTATGGAGTGTGTGAGATAGAACAAGCTCCCCACTATCTCTTTGTACAATGTGCTTTCAACCAATGGAGTGTCCTCGCCATCCTTAAGTATGAATCCTGATAGGAAAGGAGTTGGGGCATACTTGCAGTCTATCATGTGAAATCTCTCAAGGAGATCTCGTGCATACTTGGCCTGAGACAGTTTAATGCCTGATGCATCCCGACAAATCTCGAGTCCAAGGAAGAAATGTAGTGGACCCATGTCCGTCATCAAGAACCTGTCATGTAGATTCCTCTTGACTACAACAATCGCTGAAGTCGAGCAACCCATGATCAACAAATCATCAACATACATAACTAGGAGTAGAAGTGAATCAACCATCTTGAGCATGTAAACATTTGTGTCTGACTTACAACGTACACATTTCTGTGATAGCAAGTAGGAGTCCATATTGGAATACTATACCCTCAAATCCTACTTAAGGCCATAAAGAGACTTCTTCAGTCGATAGACCAAAGATGGATCCTACATCAATCCCTGACATTGCTCCATATAGATCTCCTCAGAGAGATTGCCACGAATAAATGCATTATTCACGTCCATATGATGGAGTTCCTATCCCTTGGTTTCCGCAATGGAAAGTTCCAAATGTATGGAATCCATATTCCCTACTGGAGAAAATGTCTCATCATAGTCAATGCGATGCACCTGCTGAAATCCTTTGGAAAATAGTCTGGCTTTGTATCTGCTAAACTATCCATCTGCTACGATCTTAGTCCTATAGACCCATCTGCACATGACAAGTTTCCTTCTTTAAGGAATGGGAACCAGATCCAAAGCCTGGTTCTCGAGGAGGGAGTTGTACTCCTCTTGCATGGAGGATTCCCAAAAGGGATTTCCAACAGCCTCACCATAAGATTGTGGATCTGAAGATTGAACTGGGAAAAGATGCCTGGGTGGCATTGGTTCAGTGGCAATGAGTGCAAGAAGAGGCTCAAAATCAGATCGATTCCTCCTAGTATCAGCTGGATCCTCAACAATATCCCATGCATCCCGAAGAGTAGTCTTGGCCCACTTGGGCCTATGCTCTGGCTCTGAATTTGCATATGGATGCACTGAATCTCCATCTAATTGTACTAACTCTGTATTTGGATCATCTGAATCTTATGAATCATAACTCTGATCTGAATAAGAGTCGACATGTGGATGCTCATCATCTCTGACATGTGGAAGAACAAAAGTGTCTGCATGCGAATGTTGAGGTACATGAAGGACACTTTCCTCGAATTGGACACTACGCTCAATGATGATCCGGTCTGAGGAAAGATCAATGAGTCTATATCCCTTCACACTATCTGGGTATCCAAGAAAGATACACTCCATTCTCTGTGGATCAAGTGCCTTCCTCTTCTCAAAGGGAATCCCGGCCCATGCACGTGAACCAAAAATATAGAAGTGGGTCAATTCCGGTTTGAGGCCACTCCAAGCCTCGTAGAGAGTCTTATCCTTGAAATATCTACGGGGAGATCTATTTTGGATGTAGGTTGCAATTAAGTTCTTCAACCCATAATCTCTATGGAAGTGACTTTGCATGTAGCATGCAAGATTCCATCTCTTTTAGAGACCTATTTTTCCACTCAACAAGTTCGTTTTGCTGCAGAGTATAGGGAACCGTGTGTTGCAAATGAATCCCTACCTCATGAAAAATATTTTGTATCTCATGGTTGACATACTCTCTCTCGTTATCTGTTCAGAGGACTTTGATTTTCTTTCCCGACTATGTCTCAACAAGGGCTTTGAAATATTTGAGGTGTTGAAAGACCTCTGATTTTTGCTTGAGAAAGAAAATCCATGTGAAGCGTGATAAATCATCAACAAAAATGAGGAAATACCTTGATTTATTGATTGATGGATGCAGAAAAGGGCCCATGACATCACTATGGATTAGATCTAAAGGAGAGGAAGCCTTCTGAGTCTTTCCTTTGTTGAATTTCTCTTGAGGGTGTTTTCCAAGAACACACCCCTCACAAATTCCTTTGGAGAAGTGGATGTTGGGTAGACCATCAACCATTCCCTGCTTGCTAAGTTGTTGTATATATCTGAAATTTAAAGGCCCAAATCTTTCGTGCCATATCCTACTGCTTTCATTAGCATGGGTAAGTAGTAATGCAGAATCTGGTTCAATAAATTCAGAAAATGTGTAGAGTCTAGATTGATGATTTACCTCACCGATAGAAACCCTGGAATTGGTTTGCATGTCATAGATATCCACTGCATCATGTGTGAATTTTATCTCTTTTTGGTGCTGAAGTTTGTCATCTGATACACGAAGAGAAGATTGACGAAAAATTTGGGAACGTGTAGCACATTATCGAAGTATCCGTTTCTGAGTTCAATTATTCCTTTGTCAGTGACCTCGACTAGAGATTTGTACCTCATTAGAATAGGAGGACCTATGCATGCATCAAATGAATAATAGACTTCTTTTGTGGAAGCCATGTGGTGTGATGCACCTGAATCTACGATCCAAGCATCGGGAGAGGAGTTGATGGTAATCAAGGCATGGCTATAATTGCCTTTCTTGGGATTCTGATCTTCTGGCTTCTTCTTGTTGGCACCCTTGGGGATGTGATATTCAAGGTTGTTTTTCTAAAGGATTTGGGTCATTAGATCTATCTGTTTCTGCATACATGCAGATTCTGGATGGAATCCTTTATGGCAGTAAATGCATTTCTCCCCTTTTCTTCCCTTTCCACCTTTGGATCCAGAGGCATTGCTGAAGGGTTTTAAGAACCCTTCCCTCTTTGGATTTGCATGTGATTTCCTTTTGTATTTGTCTTTAGAATTATGATATTGATGATCGCTTCCATCTTTCATAGTAAGTGCATGCGCCTTTGGGCCTTTGATTTTGCTCATATTGATGAGCTTGTTATGCTCTTGTGTTAGAGACTCGATAAAGGCCTCAACAAAGGGAATCGTCCAGGTAGATCCAGAGGCGAATCTAATTGAATGAAATGCGGATACAAACATTGAGTATTCTGGACCAAGTTTGGAGAGAATGGAGAGAACCATTTGTTTCTCCTCCTTAGATTTATCAACCCCACAATCCTTGAGTTGCGACAACAAATCCTTATATTTGGTAAATAAATCTTGGAGATTGTCAAAGGTTTTTAGATCCAATGTGAGCAATTCAACCTTGAGCATGTGTCCCCTCATCTCATCCTATTTTCCAAAAATCCCTTCCATGGTGGTCTAGGATTCATTGGGGGTTTTACAGGAGGATATGTGAAAGAGGAGTTCAGGAGAAATGAGACTTCAAATTGTTCCAAATGCTTCATCCATTCAATTTAAATACTTGGATTTTTCTATGGTTGCTGTTGGTTATGTCTCTATGTTCATGGTTAACCAGTATAATCCTCTGCCTTGAAGATGCATTATCATCTTCTCCTTCCATGCAAAGAAATTTTACGGTATAAGAATGAATTCTTTTGGAAATTCCATTTTTCGGCTGTCTTCAATCTTCAGTACCTGCAAAAATAATTTGGTGTGTCTTTTCCCTAGTAGTTCATCGGATATGATACCATGTAAATGTGTTGAACCTGCACATAATATATCTAGCTAGGAATTGACATACACAGTTGCAGAGAAAATATGAGGAAAGAAAAAGAATGGAAGAATTCTCATTAACCAAATGAATGAATGATAATTTACATATGATATACTCTATATAACTCAACTAATGCACACTGGGGGAGAATCCAATGCACCATAGTGGTGGTCTAGAGTGATCTAGACACACATCAATAGTCACGGGAGTAAATTTCCACCT
Source organism: Picea engelmannii (assembly GCA_009831015.1). NCBI lineage: Eukaryota > Viridiplantae > Streptophyta > Pinopsida > Pinales > Pinaceae > Picea > Picea engelmannii. Next base: position 51,178 of record ML811535.1, on the reverse strand, counting down.
AGTCTAGTCTCTCAGGCAGTTACGGGAGTGAACTGCCACCTAGTCTGAGTTAACTAGTCTCTCAGTCTTCAGTTAACTGACTGAAACAGAGTGAAGTGAGGAGGATATCAGGGAATCATGAGTAATGCACTAGTCTGGTGATGATCCTAAGGACAATGAGAATTAGCTAGTGATGATCCCAATGCTACATGGTGATAATCCCAATGTGGTATATAGATTCCACTCAACTGATCAAACTGAAGTATGAAATGAAGATAATATTCTCCTAACAAAATATTCTTCCTAAAATATAGGAGACTGAATAATGACTAATAAAAATAGGGAAACCTTAAGAAAAATAAATCCTAGGTGTGTGTGAAGTATCTCCAACAATTATTACATGCTTATGATATATATATTGAATGCAGTCATAGATGATACATTTATGATAAACTGTTGAACATTGTTGATAAAGTGAAAGAATATATTGTGGTTAAAAGTGGTATAAAGTGCTCATACCGATTCATGTTAAGCCCTAAATAGTGGCTCATTACCCCTTAATTGGGGCATATTACCTTAGTAATGTTATTTTATTTATGTCGTCTTTATTCCATTAGTTGTAATTATACCTCCTAGTCTCCTATATATACCAAGGAGACATTTTCATTTTGAATCATATTGGAATTGAACATTTATGTGGGCATAAGGAGGTTTCCCCCTCGAAGAGGCTTATTATATGAATTCTCTCTTTTTCAAGGTGTTTATTACTTATTCTGAGGTTTTTCTATGCTATATTGATATTTGGTTCCTAACATATGGTATAAGAGCTCAAGGTCTTGGGGTTTCTCTTCTACATCTGAGACACCTTGGAATTTTCACCATAACTTTTTTTCTACAATGTTTCAGAAGGCATGGCTTGGAGGATATTTAGTAGACTTATCAAGGTACGTTGGGTTAAAATTTCATCTCCTGAGACCTTATACGTTCGGAGATATAACCCGTGCAAGATAGGGTTATGGAATCATCCTGAACTGAGTCATTGCAGAATTTTCTCTATAAAAAAGTTTCTGTAACATTTCAGACCCTGAACTCCAGAGCATATTCAAAGAAATTAGTAAGGTATCTGTGATAAAACGTTCAGCTTCTGGGTCATATTTCATTTGTAGATACACCTTGTGGAAGATAGGGTATCTGACTAGTCTTATTGACTAGTCTCAAGAAGGTGTTCCAGGTAAAACAATCATAACTTCTTCCTAGAGTATCCAAATTGAGTGAGACTGGTTTCATTGGATGGTGGATAGTATTTAGTATTTATGGTACAAGTTTCAAAATTTAATATCAATTATTTTGTGCGGGGAACACTATACAAGTGAGATCTCTGGGAAAGGCAAAAAATCAACAAGTTGTGGGGAAGTTATCGTAAATTCCACTTGGCACATCCAATTTTGATTAGACCTGTGGAATTGGAGAGAAGAAATATCAGATACCTACAAAAAATAAAATTTAATACTCAGAAGGGCCGAAATTTTTGAGATACAATAAAAGGAATATTGTCTAGAAGGACCACCTCAAAATCAAGGTTTAAAGTGATACTTGGCCAACATGCCACCAAAAAAGGGAACTTCTACACCAAATAAGCCTCCAGACAATCCTACTTGGACTCTTGATGAAGGTGAAGAAATGCATAGGGACATAAATGATTTACAAAAGAAGACAATAACAAAATATGAACTACAAGAGATGGAAGCTAAGTTGGAGGCGAAGATGGATGGTTTAAAAGAGGAGATCTTGGAAGTATTGAAAAATCTCATAATAGAAAGGACACCTGAAAGTGAAAATGTATCCCATGAAATTCATGATGAGGACACAAGGAAGGTGAATCAAGAATGGAGAAACTCCAACTTTGGGTTGAATACCAATCACGTTCCTAAGATCGATATGAGGAAGTTTGATGGCAAGGATCCTATCACATGGATACTTCAGATGGAGCAATTCTTTGATCTACATAGTGTGCCACATACACAAAAGATACGAACTGCTTCTTTATATTTATAACCCAATCAATTTGTATGGTATAGATGGCTTTGTTCTTGCAAATCACTCATCACTTGGACAATTTTCATGGAGGAAATGATAGCACACTATGAGGATACAAGGAACAATACCTTCTTTAGCCAATTGATAAATCTCAAGCAAAAGGGTTCACTTACAGAGCACATTGAGAACTTCCAAAGATTGAATATAAAGGTAACATATATTCTAGATGAGCACTTGATTGATGTATTCATAGGAACTTTAAGAGATAAAATTCAACATGAGGTTCACCTTTGGGAACCCAAATCATTGGAGAATGCATTTAGGGTGGCAATAAATGCTGAAAGTAAAAATATGGCTATGTCTACAAGAAGGACCAATCCTAACATCTATAGAGAGAATAATGCTCCTTATTCTAAAACACCTCAACCTACAAGGTTGACACCTCAACAATTGGAGGAAAGAAAAGCAAAAGGTTTATGCTTTAATTGTGACAACAAGTACAGTAAGGGACATAAGTGTGGTGAGAAGAA
>ML811535.1:16370-48026 GCA_009831015.1 Picea engelmannii | reverse complement strand
GCTCTAATGGCATGACAAAATTATTGAAAAAGGGGCATCAAGGTGTTATTGCACAACTATGCTCACTAGATGTTCAAACATCTAAGCCGTCTATTCCTCTAGATCTCCAAGGGATCATTGATAAGCATTCCAAAGTATTTGAAGATATTCCCAAAGATATTCCACACACTCAAAATCATGATCATGATATTCACCTAATTCCTGGGAGCGTTCCTCCTAACATCAGGCCATACAGATACCCTTATGCCCAGAAGAGTGAAATTGAGCGCATGGTTGAAGAAATGTTAGAGGCTGACATTATTAGACCTAGCTAAAGTTCTTACTCTGCACCAGTGGTAATGGTATTCAAGAAAGATGGCTCATGGCATATGTGTCCATATTGTTAGAAAAACAGGACCGTGGAGCAATAAAATAAAACAAATGCGGAAACAAAACACAGAAGATACATAATACAATAGATACATAGATTTACGTTGTTCACCCAGTGTGGGCTATGTCCACCAGAGAAATTGCCAGGTCCTTCCTTTATTATTATCCAGCATATGAAGGGATACAACCTACAACAAACCCGCTGTAACTTCCTCTTCTTTCTCTCATAGTCTCCTATCTGAGAATACAATATTCATGATCAACCATAGCCGCAATACATTTCCCTCATAAAAGAGGGTTGCCTTCTAGGGCAAAAAACCCTAACACAATCTCTACCGTTAGATCTGTGACCTTATAATGAACGATCCAGATTTACAATGAAATTACAATAGTTGGAGGGCACTCGGGATTTTTAAAAATCTACCATAGGGTCAAAAAGGAATTTTTTTGGGATGGCTTTAAAACTGATGTTCAAAGGTTTGTGGCAGAATGTTTGGTTTGCCAACAAAATAAGGTGAAAACAATTAAGACCCCAGGTCTTTTACAACCATTAGCCATCCCAAGTTAGCATTGGGAGGAGGTTTCCATGGCTTTCATCACAGGGTTACCGAAGTCTAAAGGAAAGAGTGTCATCATGGTGATTGTTGATAGACTAACCAAGTACGCACACTTTTGTGCACTCTCTCATCCCTTCAAAGCTAGTACAGTTGCCACTGCATTCATGGAAACAGTTCAAAAACTATATGGCAACCCAACGATTATTGTAAGTGACATAGATCCCATCTTCACTGGACATTTTTGGACATAATGGTTTTCTTGTTTGGGTACTCAATTGGCTCATAGCTCATCCTATCATCCTCAATCTGATGGAAAAACCGAGATAGTGAACAAATGTTTGGAAGGATACCTTCTTTTCTTTGTCTCTGATAAACAAACAAAATGGTTCAAATGGTTACCCTTGGCAGAATGGTGGTATAACACTTCCTTTCATACTGCAACAAATATGACACCATTTATGGCACTCTATGGATACCACCCTCCTTCCATCACTTCTTATCTAAAAAAAAATCTAAGGTTCAAGCAGTGGAAGACCACATCGAGCATCAACAACAAGTTCTACAAATATTAAAGGACAACCTGACCATGGCACATAATCGCATGAAACAACAAGTAGATCAACATCGTAGTGAAAGAAGTTTTGAAGTAGGGGATTGGGTGTTTTTAAGACTACAACCATACAAACAGATGTCCCTCAAGCAAGCCAAGAAGGATAAAAAATTATCACCAAAGTACTATGGCCCTTATAAGGTGTTGCAAAATATTGGTACTATGGCATACAAGTTGGAGTTGCCTGCATCTTCATGAGTACACCTAGTTTTCCATGTTTCATGCTTAAAGAAGGTTATAGGGGACAAGATCCCAGTTCAAACTATATTGCCAGAACTTGACGAGGAAGGAAAAATCATATTGGATCCTGAAGCCATCACTGACACAAGAATTCACCAGCTGAGGAATAGATCCATTTCAGAGTATCTCATTAAATGGAGGAAACTACCGACTAAAGATTCCACTTGGGAAGATGAGTCTTTTATACATAAGCATCCATATTTACTCAAGCGTTGCAGACAACACTTGTCTCAAGGGGCGGGGCATGTTAAGCCCTAAATAATGGCTTATTACCCCTTAATTGGGGCATATTAGATTAGTAATGTTATTTTATTTATGTTGACTTTATTCCATTAGTTGTAATTATACCTCCTAGTCTCCTATATATACCAAGGAGACATTTTCATTTTGAATCATCTTGGAATTGAACATTTATGTGGGCATAAGGAGGTTGCCCCCTAGAAGAGGCTTATTATCTGAATTTCTCTCTTTTTCAAGGCATTGATTACGTATTCTGAGGTTTTTCTACGCTATATTGATATTTGGTTCCTAACAATTCACCCCCCCTCTTAGTATTCCAACAATTGGTATCAGATCCGGTTCCTTCAAGGAAAAAATTTAATCACTAGAAGGAGATCATGAAGGAGTTCATGGAATATAGTGAGAATGGAGTACCAATGTTTGATGGTCAGAGTGGTCTAGTGTATGAGATGTGGAGCGGAAGAAAGAAAACATTTTTGTAGGCACATGGATATGATATTTGGTATTCAATTGTTACATGATATAATGGTTCAAAGAAACCAAAGACTGCAACCATGAATGAATTGAAGAAGAACAACAAAATAGTAATGGATTTCATCATGGACGGATTACCTGATTCAGTAAAGGACAAAGTGGGAAAAATTTCATCAAGTAAAGAACTTTGGGATAAACTACATAATATATATTCTTCTCCCATCACAGAGTCAAATATTGCTAAAGAAGATACATATACAAAATAGGAAGAAAGATTCTCATCATGTCAGACAGATTGAGAAGAGGAAGAGTACGAAGAGGCAAATGTTGATTACAGAGAACAATTGACCAGTGCAATTGAATATTTGAGGACTGAAAGAAAAGAAAACAAGTCACTCTAGGAATAACTAAAAAAGATGGAAGAATCATAGAACTAAAACACCAAAGAAGTTGAGCAGACGATCATGATGCTAAAAGGTCACCTAGAAGAATCCAAAAGGATTGAAGAAAATCTCTAGGATCAGAAGCAGTATTTGGAAGCCAAAATAACAACAAAGAAGGAAGAAGCATAAAAGAGAGAGAATATATTGATCGGTCACCTCAGGGAAAGAACTAAAAATTTAAATCAGCTTGAAGCAGAGTTCAGTCAACAAGAAAGAAAACTTGAAGATGAAATAATCACATTGAAGATCCAAATTGAAGAATAAAATCAAACATAAGAAGTCATGAAGATTCAGATGATGAAGAAAGAAGAAGAGGTTGAGAAGCTTGAATAAGAAGTTGTCACATTGAGAAGTAAAATTGTCAAGATTAACAAGAACATTGAAGAGACAGAAACATCCACATCAGCAGTAGAAAATGAAGAGAACCATTCCAAGTTGCCAGAAAAGAAGAATGAAGAAAATAGTAAGAGTTATGCAGAAGTACTTAAAGAAAGGAATCATGGTCAACATGAATCAAAGAAGAATGAGTATAATACAGATACATCTTCAACAAGACCTACCGCATTAAGGTAGTAAAGAAGCTTTAACCATAATGAAAGGATCCACATAAGAGAAGATAATGATCATCTAAGGCAAGAATTCAGAAGGACTACACAACAAATAAGATCATCCACTCCCACGTATGCAAATTTATTTTATGGTCATTGTTTTTATTGTACTAACTTTGGACATAAGGTTGCAGATTGCATGGCTTATGAAATAAACGTTCAAGCAAGAAATGATTATGTGGCCCCACATAACATTGAATGTTACAAATGCCATAACTATGGACACATAGCTCTTGATTGTAGAAGCATGATCGATACTTCCATAAAAGAAAACACTGATATCAGATATAATAAATTATGGAAAAGAAAACAAGAAAAATAAGTGAACAAATACCAGGTCCCAGTGATCACAAGATTGGCAATAATACGAGATGAAGACAAATCTACAAAGAAAAAGGAAGATGTTAGTTATAGAAAGGTTTGGAGAAGAAGCAAAAGAAAAGAAGGACATGTGAGTAAAGAACAGGTTCAAGAGATTGTACTTTCAGAAATCATGGAGCAAGATCAATCCACATGCAGAAAGGGAGAAACCAAAGTTTAGAGAGATGATTACTCTACAGACGAAGAGGAATATGACTCCACATCAGAACTAGTATTTTTCTGAGCCATCCAGCTTGGAGACTCCCAGTAAAGATGAATGTTGAACTGGGGGAGTCTATGTAGTAGCTGAGACAGATCAGAGTACTATCCTTCGTACAACTTAGAGAGTTTTAGGAGAAAGATTCAGAGTAGTTAGAAAATTAAAGTACAATATGACAGATTGTTTGAGAAAGCAGTATTCCCACACATGTATCAATTGGCAATTACACATGCATACGTTTATGATTGTATTCAAGCAGAGATGTCTTCAATACATGTTGTTCCAAACATGCAAAGTTTGATGAGCAAATAGATCAAATCAATATCTACATATTTGATTTAGAGAAGTCTTTGTACAGTGACAAATGGGTCAACAATGTGGACATTTGAGTAGTATGAGTTCAAGACAGATTGGTTTAGAAACTAGCTCAGCGATTGATTTAGAGATTCACAGATTAGTTCAGAGACTAATTCATAAATCAACTCAAAGATGGTTGGATGATTGTGATAAAGGAATATTTGAATGATTTATATATATGTCAGTGAATTACATGAGGAAACACCAATGGACAATGAACAACATTGGAAGAGAGGAAAGGAAACATCTTATAGGTATCCCTACATTGATCTACAAAAAATATGGCAGAAAATTCAAGTCATCAGAGGGAGAGATCCATAAAATAAGATTAGTATCATACAGACAGGGAGACATACCCACAGGGGGAGTTATTATTTTTCCCATGATTGGTTACAATAGGTACAATGTCAGGAGGAGACATATCAATAGGGGGAGTTAACCTTAGGTCAAAGAGGAAGAGAAAGAATAGAGGCATGAAGATAGGGGGATCAACCCCAATGAGAGGTACCCTTTGCCATTGATGTCAAAGGGGGAGAGTGAGAAACATTGATGAGGAACGATGGTCACAGGGGGTGCATGAGCATGAGTGTTGCCATGTCTAACTGTTTCCATAAATGTTGGTGTTGACATCAATTCCAAAGGGGGAGATTGTTTGACAGTTGGTTTGGACAGTTGGTTGTCATTGATGTCAACCCTTGGAGAGTGATCTTGGAGATTGATTTCAACCCTTAGAGATTGATGTCAACCCTTGGAGAAGTCTGAAAGTCCTAGAGATATGGACAAGATCATTGGATAGTTAGTTATCATATGTATGATTGAGATTGATGGTGAGTTAGTTGGGTGCATTTGATGTAGTATACATGTAGCCCTAGAGGTGTGGTTATGGGACCCAAAGTTGATTGAAGAATATGGACATGAAGGATAGTATGCATGAAATACCCTCATAGATGGATAATACTTGTCGTGTCATTTCCAAGGATATGTGGAATGCCACGTGATTCCGCATGGTTAGGGAGATATGTCCTTGTAAAGTTGGAAGCCTAGAAGAGTGGACACGAAGCCCCTAGTTGGTTACAAGTCTTGGTCAAAGGGAAAAGTGGTTGTAAAAAGAAACCCTTAAAATAAGGAAAGAGGTTACCTAACATTAGTATAAATACACCTCAAAGAGTCTCTTATTTGTAGACACAATTACATTGAATATATATCTTGTGAATGTTATGGTTTATCTTTCTATTGGAAAATCTACTAGTGAATCTAAGGTTGAAGTGGCAACATTTTTATGAGGAAGCAAAGGTATGAAGGGCCAAAAGTTTCGGAGTTGCTGAAAACTGGAAACCCTAGTTTTCTGAGGTTGTACACAGGCTGCAAGAGGACAGGTCGCGTACATACATATGATGTAAGAGGAAAAGTCTTGTATATACCCAGGCTACAAGAGGACAGGTCGTGTATCTGAGGAAAAGTTTGAAAAATAAGGTATGGTTGAGATGTGGCAAGGTTTGATGGTACAACACAGTTGATACAAGGTATGATTCAGGTTTTCATGAGTAAAGGTATGTCATTTATCAATTTTTTTGAGGCTTGTATCTTGGATGATATGGAACATGCTTAAGGCATGTCTTGACGGCCCTTGATGGTGCATGGTTGAGGTGATATTGTTACATGATTGAGACACATTCTTGGTACTTGGTATATGGTTGTTATGGTTCATTGTTAGAGGCACATATTTGTGATATTGGCATATACATGAGGCTTATCTTATGGTACATGGCATGATTGAGAGTGATATGGTATATGGTTGAGACATATTTCATGGTATATGGTATGGTATAGGTGTTGATGTACATGGTTGATACATGGTATGATACATGGTATGATACATGATTGGTACTTGGTATACATGGTTGATGGTTGAGGCATATGGTACAGGTTGAGGTGCATGGTTGATGCACGATTTGGTACAGGTGTTGGCACATGGTTGATGCACTTGTTGCGATACAGGTTGTGGTACATGGTCAATGCTTGGTGTAGTACATGTTGATGGTTTGATACATACTTTGGTACATGGTTGAGAGACATACCCTATGATGGTATGTTGGTGATATTGGTACATGCTTGGTAGAGGCATGTGTTGGTGATGTTGGACATCTAGTTGAGAGGTATCCTTGGTGTATGATCCACGTGAGAGGATCTAGTTGAGTATCGGTGACAGTAACACATTGGATAAGTGACAGGTTACATGTTGATGTGACGGAGGCAGTGACAATGAAAATTGTAGTGATTGTGATAGTGACAATTGGTCTACACTTGTATTACAAGGTGATTGGATGGGGCAAGGAAAATGGGTTGCAGCCTCCTTCCGGTTGGAGCTAGAGAATCAAAGAGTTTGAGCTTCCTTTAGGTTGGAGCCTGAGAACTAGGTGGTTGTAGCCACCTTTCATTTGGAGTCGGAGAACCCAGGGGGTTGCAGTATCCTTCTATTTGGAGCCAAAGAATTTAGGGACTTGTAGCTTCCTTTAGGTTGGAGCTTGAGATTAGTGGGTTGTAGCCTCCTTCTAGTTGCAATTGGAGAATTGGGAAGTTTGTTCTTCCTATGAATGAATTCTTGATATATATAATAAATCATTTTGTGGTTTTCTCCCATTTGGGTTTTCATGTAAATATTGGTGTACTGTGTTCTTGATGTGATGTTGATGTTATGCTACTTATGATTACATGCTTATGATATATATATATATATATATATATATATAATGCAATCATAGATGATACATTGATGATAAACTGTCGAACATTGTTGATAAAGTGAAAGAATATATATTGTGGTTAAAAGTGGTATAAAGTGCTCATACTGATTCACACCCCCTCTCAGTATTCCAACAGAAAAGAACATGATAATTTGGTTGGAGCTATTGTTGGAGTTGTTAAATTACATAATTTTATTTCTAAGTATTGTGATATAAATTTGCATATATATATATATATATATATATATATATAGAGAGAGAGAGAGAGAGAGAGAGAGAGAGAGAGAGAGAGAGAGAGAGAGAGAATCGAGGATGACACACAATTGTAGGGGAGGGGGAATGTAACATCCCCACTATAATCCCCAGTTTAATTAATGCTTATGTAGATATAATGTATGGCTACTGCCAAAGCGATGTAATATGTGAATTGTATTTCGATGCTTTAATAATAAAATGTGATGCCAATTTCTAAGGGGACATGGAAAAGAGATGGGGGGATAAATTAATCCACAAGAGGGGGGAGTGTCTAAGATAATGGCCAAGAGGGGTCCAAGGGGGAAATGCCCATGTATATTAATTTAACCCATTTTCCTAAATTTTCTTTTGTATACGAACCTTCACATTTATGATTGAGTGTTTCCAAATCCAATCATTGAATATATGTAAGAGGGTGGGTGTGAGTGGTCACATACCAAAGTTATTGGGAACATGGGGGTTGAGTACAATCAACTTGGGGAAGAGTGCGATTCAAGAAAGGAAATCCAAAGAGATGAAATTCGTGTGGGTTGGGGACAAAATTTTTTAGTTAGTCAAGTTTTGTGCATGGGAAACAAGTAGGGGGAAAGAAACAAAGCTTGAAGATGATGCAACCATGGAGGGAGAATTCTAGATCAATATGGAGTGTAATTGGAGAAAATTGGATCTGGAAAATTGAATAGCTAGGTTTTTAGGCATGAAGAGTGAATTCCTATGTGGTTGCATTAAAATAACAAGTGTTTGTTGTTGGTTTGTTGATAGTTTTCCTAGCAACAATTTCCCTTGAGTTCCTAGTTGAGAGATTCCTAGTTTCCTGTGCTAGAGAGACCTTGATGAACTAATGGGATGCTCTAGGGACAAAGATTAGTGAAGGGGTACATTCATTGGGTTGGACAGGTCAAGAGGAAGAGAGTTGGTGGAAAATCGGGATAGTTGTAGGAGAATATCAGTTGGGTTGTGAGTGGAGTGTGAGAGACCACCTTCTTTTGTGGATTAATAGCCTCAGATTGAGGGTGACTGGTTGTTGATATTTGGAACAATCAATCTATGTTTGGGTGGAACATCCGTCCCAAGCAACTTGTTGCACAATTCTTTTTTAAAGATAAGTGTTTTATCTTGTTGCTGAGTTATTGACATGTGTTATTGTTGTGCATGAAATCTGTGTAAATGGGAATGGTTTATATTTATGTTGTAATGAGATGTTTAAATGCATTTCATGTTGATTATTAGCATGTTGTAGATACATCTATTCTATGGTTGTATACAATAGTAAAATTTGTTTAATTCGTAGTTGTAAGCTACAGGAAATCGACTAACAGTAAAATAATTAAATTAGTTAGCTGTAAATTTTGTTTTTATGTGTATTCCATGTCCCTCGGTTGGGCTGGGGGACTAATCCAAAAAGGATCCAGAGAAGGATAAGAACAACTCAGAACTCATAGAGCCAACTCAAGATGCTCAGAATGGCTCCGACATACAAAGAAAGGGAAAAATTTCAAAGTTCCCAAAACTCAGTAAAAATGGCATGATCGCAAAGAGCGCATCGCAATATTTCTGATGGTGCAAATGACTCATCAAACAAAGTTACAGATTGAAAGATATTCAAGGTCAAAGTTTGGTCAACGTAGCCCAATCAATAGGGGATGAGTCAACATCTACACTGCTGACGTCATTGTCCATACAATACATGTGGCAGGAGCATGAAGGTGAAATGTGGCATGTTGACATCAGCGTGATGTCAATATGATGATGTGGAAACACCAGAGGCTGCCACGTGTCACCCAATTTTGGTGTTTTTGGACTGATCCATGGACCAATCGGATTGTTCCATGTGGAAGTTTGTATGAATGACATGGAATGCTGACTCAACGCACTGACATGGTGTGCTGACTTGGAAGGGGGTATCATGGACTAATGAGAGGCTGCCATGTGACCCAATCAGGGGCTGCCACATGGTAGGCGAGAAATGCACAAGGACAACCCGTGAACAAAATTTGGGAAAAACATGATTGGCATGTCCGCCAAATCTGGCGGACCACGCCAACCATATCCACAGTTTGAAATCGTTGGAGAAGGTTCTAGAGCCACCTCCAAACTAGTGGAACAAAACTATACATATATATACATTACAACAATGCGAAGCCTAAAAGGAGAGTCTACGGGGTTTGACCCCAGGACCTCCACCATCACCAACGCCTTAACATATCCGCCCTAACCAACAGGCCGCGAGCGTCACATAGGAACCAACGCTCGATTTAATTATTAAAAGGTACATTTGCCCGACCACAGAAAGAGAGGAGGCATGCAGATCGTACGTCCATCTGAGCATGCTTTTAAATGCAAAGTACAATCATAATTGCAGGTTGTAGAGGGCATGAAAACCAAGACAAAATTCTTCTTGGGCCTGGAAGTGCTAGAGTCAGATCGAGGCATGGAGACAATCATTTTTGGGCAATTCGACGCCACAAATTCAGTGGTGCTGTCTGTTTTATGATCCGAGCATTATTTTTGTAGCTTGATTTCAGAATGAGGTATACTTATGTATTTTGCCAAATTCTTTTGCTGAGTTAATGAAAGAGCCTACCCATTTGAGAGCAGGACCCGAAGACGTAGTACATCAGGGATGAACTCCGTAATAAAGTTTTTGTGTTCAAATCTAGTGCTTATGTCTCTTCATTTTGGAGTTTTCCCTTCTTTAATGGTGCACTTTAATTTATGCTCATTTAATGCAATTCTTTATAAGTCACGATGAAAATATCCTGGATCATGTTGGTATTAGAGCAGTCGTCTTTGACTTGAATTGTTGAGTGTGAATTCTTAATAGGGCCAAGCATAAGCAGGGTGAAGGAACTCTTAATACTTTCAATCCTGAAGTTGTCCATGCATCTCAAAGGAATAAAATGGTAGAAGAGGACAAGCGTGATGAACAAGAGAAAAAAATTCAAATGGTCTTTTATCGCATGTAAGAAATGGTCGAACAAATGTATAGATATTATGAGAATAGGATGAAGAAGAAAGGGAAGAAAAATGAAGCACATACAGATGATGATGCTTCGGTAAACCAAGGGGCTGGAGGAGATCCTCTCGAGCCTCCATTTTCACCTTCAAGTTCTAGTTCTTCTTCCTCTGAGTATTCTCATCATTCTCATCATTCTATCCATAAAACCTCTTTTAAGAAACCATTATTAAAGTTTGATGTAAAATTTTCTTTACCTATGTTTAATGGAGATGCTAATTCTAAAAATCTAGATAATTGGATCCGACAAGTTGAAGTGTATTTCCGTGTCCAACACATTGATGAAGAGGAAGTTAAAGTGCAACTGGCTTCTCTTCGGTTGGAAGGTACCGCTCTCGTATGGTGGGAGAGCAAGATTCATGACAAAAGTAAGTGTGGTAATCTTATTTCCTCATGGTCAGAATTTAAATCAATGATATGGAAGCAATTTATCCATTAGGATATTTACATAAAGCAATGATGGAATGGAAAACTTTAAGGTAAAGTAAAGGTCAAACTGTACAAAGTTTCACAAAAGAATTTAGGAAGAAATATCTTGCATTGAACATTACTTTGGATTCTTATGAAACTTTGATGAAGTATATTGGCACACTTCACAATTATATTCGTCATACTTTTCTCTTTTTAACCCCACTAGTCTTGACGAAGTTTGTGTGCAAGTCACTCAGCTTGAGAACAAGGGGAAACATGTTCAAGAAGATCCCAGGAAGAAGCCTTCCAATATCCCACATAAATTTTTTAAGAAGTTTAAAAGGAAGGACAAGAAGACTGCCACAGTGATGAGAGAAGGAGGAAAACTATCTTGCACTCATTGCAAGAAAATCGGTCATGATGAAGAACACTATTGGAAACTGCATCCAAAAAATAAACCAAAACAATTCAGTGGAAAGGGAAAGACAAAAACCGTTGCTACAATGCAACAAGATCTTGGTTTTGATTCAGGAGATGAAGGAAACATTACATCGGTTGGAGTACAAGGTAAATATCCTCTTCATGCTAGTTCAAGTTCCAATAATGAATCTCATGTGGATGAATGAAAGAGGAATGAATTATTTCACATAAGAGTTGTATCTAAACATACTAAGATAGATACATTATTTGATTCGGGTTCCCAAGTAAACTCAATATCTGAAGCACTTGTCAAGAAGATGGGTCTTGAAACGAAACCACATATGAAGCCTTATCCTCTTGGTTGGGTATGTTACAAAGCAAAACTTAATGTCACCAAACAATGTAGGATCATATTTGCTATTGCTTCAAAGTTGATTGATGAAGTGGATTTGGATGTTGTACCACTTGATATATGTGGCATAATGTTGGGAAGTCCTTATATTTATGATAGAAAATAATTCTTCTTTCGTCATGAGAACAAATACCACATTACTAAAGGGGGAGTGGAATATATTGTTAGATATCACAACATGAGGGTAAATACAACACTTGTTAGTGCAGGGAAAATGAAAAGACTCATAAACACTAATAAGAGATATGTACTCATGGTCATCAAAGAGAAAGATGTCGGGACATTCGACGATTTCCAAGGGTGTGATCCATCTCATAAAAAGGAAATAATTGATATTGTTTCTAAGTATGATGATATTTTTTAGGAACCAGATGGATTACCTCCTAAGAGGGAAATCCAACATGAGATACATCATCAGTAGGATTCTCCTCTTCCTAATGTGGGCATGTACAGGATGTCAGTTGTGGAGATGACAGAGATCAAGAAGCAGGTACATGGCTTATTGGATCAAGGGGTCATCAGGATTAGTTCATCTCCTTGTGGTTCTCCAATCATGATGGTGCCAAAGAGGATGGAACATGGAGAATGTGTGTCGATTACCGGGCCTTAAATAAAATCACAGTGAAAAATCAATACTCTCTTCCTCGTATAGATTATTTACTTAATCAATTGAAGAATGCTAGTTCTTTCACTAAGTTGGATTTGCACAATGGATATCATCAAATCAGAGTCGCAGGATAGGATGCATGGAAAACTGCCTTTAAAACCAAACAGGGAGTGTTTGAGTGGTTAGTTATGCCGTTTGGGATTTGTAATGCTCCGACAACTTTCATGCGTGTGATGAATGATGTATTCATGCCTTTCCTAGATGACTTTGTGATTGTATATTTAGACGAAATTTTTATTTTTAGCGGGAATTGAGATGAACATGTGAGGCATGTAAAGCAAGTATTAGATACTTTTCAAAGGGAAAATATGTATGTAAAATTGTCTAAATGTGAGTTTGGCAAGACTGCACTTGTGTACTTAGGTCATATTGTAGGAGGAGGACAATTGAAAATTGATCCTTCCAAAATTGATGTAATTGTAAATTGGCCTGAGCCAAAAAGTGTAACCAAAGTCCGAAGCTTCTTAGGTGTAGTCGAGTATTGGAGGAGGTTCATTTCCAACTTCTCCTTTATAGCAACTCCTTTGCATTCCTTAACCAATGTGAAGAACACTTTTCAGTGGGAAGGAAAGCAACAAAAAGATTTCAACATTTTGAAGGAGAATATCAATACCGCACCAATATTAGCACTGCTGAATCTTCAACAACCTTTTTAGATTGAGACATATGCCAGTGGATACGCCATGGGTGCAATATTGATCCAATATTGTAAGCCTATATGTTACCACTCTGAAACTTTTAACCAAGCTATTGTTAACAATCCTACATATGATAAAGAGTCGTATGAATTAGTCCAGAGTGTAAAGAAATGGAAGCAATAGTTGTTAGGGAAGGAAACGATCATACATACATATCACCAACCCTTACAGTATCTCCAAGCAAAAACAAAATTGCAACAATATCGACACTACATATGGATGGGTTTTCTACAACAATTTCATGTGGTAATCAAGTACCAAAAGGGTACAAGTAATAAGGTAGCTGATATGCTTTCTAGACCTCCTATTGATGCTTCTATTATTTTGAAGAATACTTCTTTATCTCATGATAGCTATGTAGAAAAATATGCCATCGATGAATATTTTAAAGAAGTATATGCGAAGCTAACCCATGGTGCACAGGTACATAACTATTGTCTACAGGGAAAACTACTCTACCATCTTGGAAAGCTATGCATTCCTACAAGTGAATGAGTCCATGTAATACGACAAGCTCACACTTCTCTCGTGTCTGGGCATTTTGGGGTAGGAAAAACTATGGCTCATTTACAGAGGTTTTGTTACCGGCCTCAAATGAAACCAATTGTAACTAAATATGTAAAGGGGTGTGCGATGTGTTCTACTTGTAAGCCCACTAAAATAAAAAATTGTCTATACTCACCACTTCTTGTTCCATCCCATCCATGGGAAATTGTCTCCATGGATTTTGTAGGGGGTTTACAAATGACCAAAGGGGGTCATGATTATTTGTATGTTGTAGTGGATAGGTTCAACAATATGTGTATCTTTATGCCATGTAAAAAGTAGATCACTGCTGAGCAGTCTGCTAATCTCTTCTTTCAGTATGTTTGGGTTCACTTTGGGTTACCCACATCCATTGTCTCAGATCGAGATACTGGATTCCTTAGGGACTTTTGTACTAGCTTGTGGAGGATGATGGACACCAAATTGAAGAGGAACACTATTTTTCGTCCATAGATTGATAGAAAAATAGAGGTGGTAAACCGGACAATGGTACTTTTGCTTCGAGGCTACTGCAACAAGCATCCCAAGTTATGGGATGAACATATACCCTATGTACAACATGCGTACAATCGAGATTTACATTCATCCACTCAGAGTTCAACTTTTGAGACATGTTTTGGGTACCTACCAAAGGTTCCTTTGGACTTGATGTATGGGAGAGAAGCCCATGTGAATGAATAACGAATAGAGGACAGAGCCCACAAGTTCATCCAGAGGATCCAACAAATACACCAGGAAATCAGGGAACAGTTGGATAAAAGTTGAGCACAATATAAAGATCAGCATGACAAGCACAAGGTTGATCATCAGTTCCAGGTTGGAGACCGGGTATGGCTTCACATCAACAAGGAGAGATTAAAGGGTGAAGGCAAGAAACTCAAGCCCATTCGTTATGGACCCTTCACTATCTTGGAGAAAAGTGGTACCTGTTAGCGATAAAAAATGATTTGCAAATTATCTTGACATCACATGATAAGATGATTTGAGATAGAAGATTATTTATGAATCTTAAGTTTTAAAAAGGCTCTAAATCATATCAGATCAATAAATAAAAGAATTCATATCTAAGTTCATGCCAAAAGTTAATTTTTAGCTTTCGACGGCTAAAAATAATTTTTTCAGTGTTGAGAGCCACCGAAAAGCTCTCACTTTTGGTGGCTAAAAGGATAAACACATGACTGTTTTCCGAAATCGCAGAAGAGTCCAGAATGAACTTCTTTATTCCCAGATCACATTTTTTGGTTTCCAAATTCTGTGGGAATGATGTTTAATGAAGGATAATAATTATGGGATATAGATCATTCTCCTTTGCAAGCTTTGGAGGCATATGATAAGAAGATGAAGCTGCGTTTTCAAAAATACTGCGTTTTTACTGTGTTGAGTCATCATTTTCAAATGATGATTCTGAGTGACTAGAGAATCATTTTCAGAAACGGGCAGAGGATTTTGACACGTCAAAGAACAATAAAATCTCTCAATTTTCCTATAGGTTTCATATATTGGGAGAATCAAATCCATCTCTGAGCCCTAATTTTTGGATCTCAGAATTTCCCTGTTTGACACATGTTTTTGAAATGCAGATCCTGGGCAAATGAAAACGAATCTCAAAGAACTAAGAGAGGTTTTTGCTCCAAAAAAACCAATCTAAAAAATACTCTTCCAGTTTGTACACAACTGTCATGATTTTGGAGATACATAATCTTAACTGTAGCCCTAGTTTTTAGCAGTCTGACCCATTTTTTTTTTATGTTAGACAGTTCCAAAAATTGAAGGTAACTGTTGTTATCTTTGGGATTTGGAAGGGAATTCGGGCTCCTAGGGAGGATTTTGACCTCAATACCTATATGAAGCATCATTGTAATATGGAGCAAAGTGGGGGGGAAAGCAGTCTGAGGACTGTGGTTTGATCCTTGAATACTTGTAACTACATTTCATCCTTTGGAGATATTCATGAATACATCTTGACATCAAGCTTCTTTCACTGTGTTTGTTTAGTTTTCATCTCCTTTATTTCTATGTATATATATATATATATATATTCAATGACATATGATTGTAATCTCATCTCTTCGTTGATATATTAGACTTATATACATTGCTTCTCATGTTTGTCTTAATGCCTGATAACTATTATCCTATCTTTGCATTCATAAGCTAGAGCTGCAAGTATTTACCTATTATGTCTGGCCATCTATTATATGCAATCTTATATATGTTTCTACTGGTATGATGATTATTTTACCCATCATTACTGTCCATTCACATATGCTATTGTATGAGTATTTCTGTTAGCATAATGAGTCTTCTTCATGTTTCCACACATTGATTTAAACCTTCTGAGCAACATAGTTGAAAGCCTTGGTCTTTCAAGTGGATTTATATGTTTCTAAATGGATGTGAGTTTACTAAGTCATCCGATTTGATCCTTTTTCCTCTACATTATTGATCTATTTAAGTTACCAAGCTTACACCCCTTACAGTCAGGGAGTAATTTCTTGGAGTGATAACAAATTGGCACCGTTGTCGGGGAACAAAAGTGAAAGTAGAGTTTCCCTGGGAGAATGACATAGATCTGATTATTGATGGCAGACAAGAGACAAGCATAAAATACGACTATAATCATCTGCCTGGTGACTCCACATTCAAAGACTCCACTGGGAAGGATCCAATTGACAGAAGATGAAGAGACTGGGTTCTAAATCTAGGTATCAGTTCATTAGTTTGCTTCATGAGTTGCTGTTGTCCTTTATCAACTCCTTCATACTTTTTCCTTCACATGTTAAGAGAATTATCTTCTATTTTGTATATTCCGATGATTATCAACCTTATTTCATATATCCATCTTTAGAAGAAGATTTACAACCTGCTTGTATTGTAGATGTAGATTTGATATCTTTCTCACCATCTATTTCTAAAAATGAGTTTTGCAATTCAGTACCTCCTGACTTAGATACACCATGTGACCTTCAGGAGATTAAAATTGATTCAAGACCCTGTCAGATCTCAACCCCTTTTGCCATAACTTCTGAACCTTGTCAACAACTTGCTATCCCTCATGATCAACTCACAACCTTTCAAATTAAAATCATGATGAAGATGTTCAAGCCTTTGAAGATGCCTTAGCTCCTTCATTCTTATCCTCTTGACTGTTATGAATATCTTCCATGGTTTTCTGGAGAGAATCAAGTTTCAGCTGAGAGGCACTTGGAATCCTTAGAGGATTTTGTTGATTGCTTTCAGATTGTTCATGAAGATGTCATTATGAGATTTTTCTCTAAGTCAATGATCAAATATGCTGCCATATGGTTTAAGAGTCTAAGAGTTGAATCCATTGGCTCTTGGATCGAGTTTTCTGATGTTTTTATGAAACATTGGGGTGAAAAAAAATCACTAGATTCATACCTTGCTGATTTTTATGCTTTAAAAAGAGAACATAATGAAACGTTGCCTGTTTTCAACTGAAGATTTTGCAGCATCTACCATGGTATGCCTTTGGAGATCAGGCCTACAAAAACAACTGCCATGATATATTATGTTATGGGATTGCATTCAAAACTTTCCCTTCTTCTTCTAGAAAGTAAATCTTCATCATTAAGCAGTTTGTTTGAAGATGCACTAGAGGTGGAAGAAAAAATCTATGCTTCTAGAAAGATCCAAGAGCAGGTTGATTTCAAAAACCTGCATCTACTTAAGAAAACTAAATGTCAGTATGTTTCAGAATTTGAACAGGAAAATAGTGAATGTGAAGCAGTTTTGGAACAACAACAAGCAGGTAAATTTATTTCAGATTGTAAATCAAATTCTTCAACATTTATAGAGTGCCGCAAAGATAGACATAAGCTTGAAGTCTATAATCAGTTTGAAAGCCAAGTGAAACCTATAATAACTGATGATTGTATAAGTAACCACATATTTTTAGCTGATCATAATCTTTGTCATTCAAACACTGCTCTATCATATTCCTCTAAGCACTATTCTGAAGAGGAAGCTATAGTTTTTGATGATCACAAGGTAATCGAAAAACAACAAAAGGGTCATCAATCTTCTAGCAAAGAAGCAGTCATAGAGGTGAAACTATTTCCTGAACACCAATAGGTTTCTGATTTCAGTTTCAAAGATCTAGTGGCAACCTTCATAGAATCATACATCTCAGAGAATATGAAGACTTCATATTTTTTAAACTTATCAGTATTTCCAAATGAGTTTGGTTGCGTGAATAATTTTTTATCATCGTTGTTGCATTTCAAACATCAACGATTGATAAGTAAGAAAGATGAGATCATTACAGTATTAAAATTGCTTGGATGGTTGCTATGGAAATCAACTTTTACTTAATCAAATTGCAGGGATGGTTAGAGTAGAATAGGGTAGGAAATAAGCTCACTTCCTGAGCATTTCTTTCTTTCATTTTGCAGCAGATGCATCAGTCAGCCTGTGTGAATAAAAGAAGGTTTTGAAGATGTACAAAGATTGATTAACAGGTCTTGAAAGATTTTCAGAAAGAGGTAATATGGTTGAATTCATGCCCAATGGAACACTGGATCCATGCCCAATGGAACACTGACTCCACGCCCAATGGAACACTAGAGATTAAATAAAGATTTTTATTTTTTTCCAGGAAATGCATTAGATATGTTGTTCTTGAAACTTCATAGGGAATATTTCATCCCCAATAGGAGTCAGATGTCAGCGATAAAAAATGATTTGAAAATTATCTTGATATCACATGATAATATGATTTGAGATAGAAGATTATTTATGAATCTTAAGTTTTAAAAAGGCTCTAAATCATATTAGATCAATAAATAAAAGAATTCATATCTCAGTTCATGCCAAAAGTTATTTTTTAGCTTTCAATGGCTAAAAATCAATTTTACAGTGTTGAGAGTCGTCGAAAATATCTCACTTTTGGTGGCTAAAAGGATAAACAGAAGATTGTTTGGCCGCCGAAATCGCATAAGAGTTCAGAATGAACTTCTTTCTGCCCATATCAAATTTTTTGGTTTCCAGATTCTATGGGAATGATGTTTAATGAAGGATAATAATTATAGGATACAGATCATTCTCCTTTGCAAGCTTTGGAGGCATATGATAAGAAGATGAAGCTGCGTTTTCAAAAATACTGCGTTTTTACTGTGCTGGGTCATCATTTTCAAATGATGATTCTGAGCGACTGGAGAATCATTTTGAGAAACGAGCGGAGGATTTTGTTACTAACATGTCAAAGAACAATAACCTCTATCAATTTTCCTACATGTGTCATATATTGGGAGAATCAAATCCATCTCTGAGCCCTAATGTTCGGATCTCAGAATTTCCCTGTTTGACAGATGTTTTTGAAATGCAGTTCTCGGGAAAATGAAAATGAATATCAACGAAATGAGAGATTTTTTTGCTCACAACAAACCAATATACAAAATCCTCTTCCAGTTTGGACACAACTCTCATGATTTGGGAGATACATAATCTTAACTGCAGCCCCATTTTTCAGCATTCTGGCCCATTTTTTTATGTCAGACAGTTCCAGAAATTGAAGGTAATTGTTGTTATCTTTGGGATTTGGAAGGGAATTCGGGCTCCTAGGGAGGATTTCGACCTCAATACCTATATGAGGGATCATTGTAACAGGGAGAAAAGTGGGGGGGAAAGCAGTCTGAGGACTGTGGTTTGATCCTTGAAGACTTGTAACTACATTTCATCCTTTGGAGATATTCATGAATACATCTTGACATCGAGCTTCTTTCACTGTGTTTGTTTGGTTTTCGTCTCCTTTCTTTCTATGTTTATATATATTCAATGAGATATGATTGTCATCTCATATCTTCGTTGATATATTAGACTTATATACATTGCTTCTCATGTTTGTCTTAATGCCTGATAGCTATTATCCTATCTTTGCATTCATAATCTAGAGCTGCAAGTATTTACCTGTTATGTCTGGCCATCTATTATATGAAATCTTATATATGTTTCTGCTGGTATGATGAGTATTTTACCCATCATTACTGGCCATTCACATATTCTATTGTATGAGTATTTCTGTTAGCATAATGAGTCTTCTTCATGTTTCCACACATTGATTTAAACCTTCTGAGCAACATAGTTGAAAGCCTTGGTCTTTCAAGTGGATTTATATGTTTCTAAATGGATGTGAGTTTACTAAGTCATCCAATTTGATCCTTTTTCCTATACATTATTGATCTATTTAATTTACCAAGCTTACACCCCTTACATTCAGGGAGTAATTTCTTGGAGTGGTAATAGTACCAATACTTTTCGTCTGGATATTCCACCTTACATGCAAATTTACTCAGTTATGAACTTTGAGAACTTGAAACTTTTCTAGCCTCCCATGATCATGGATCAAGATGACGAAATTTCAATACCTACATTTGATGAGTTTGCACCTGAGTACTTGGATGAGTGATAGGAAGATATCATCCTGGACAAGAGGATGATTAATTCATGTAGGGGTGATGATTATCTTCGAGTAGGCTTAAAAGGCACACATCCAAGAAAGGAAAAGTGGATAGAGAAGGAAAAAGTGAGGGGAATCTTCCCTCACTTACTTGTTGATTGATGAAATATTTTGGTGGTCCAAAAATCTCTCAGTGGGAAGGCATGATCCAAAAAGGATCCAGATAAGGCTAAGAACATCTCAGAACTCACAGAGGAAACTTAGGACACTCATAATGGCTCCAACAGATAGAGAAAGGGAAAACATTCAAAGTTCCCAAAACTCAATAAAAATGGCATGATCGGAAGAGTGCGTCACAAGCGTTCTAATGATGTAAACGACTCGTCAAACAGAGTTACGAATTGAAAGATATTCATGGTCAAAGTTTGGTCAACCTAGCCTATTCATCATGGGATGAATCAACATCCGTACTGCTGACTCCAGCATCGTACAATACATGTGGCATGAGTAGAAAGATAACATGTGGCATGCTGATGTCATCATGATGATGTGGCCGCACCAGAGGCTGCCACGTGTCACCCGATTTTGGACCGATCCGTGGAGCAATCAGATCGTGCCACATGGAAATCCATATAGTTCGTATGACTGACGTGGCATGCTGAATTGGCAGGGGTCAACATGGACCAATGAGAGGTCGCCACATGGCCCAATTAGGGGCTTCCATGTGGTAGGCGAGAAATTCACAAGGACAACCCGTTAAAAAAATTTGGGAAAAAATTATTGGCGGGTCTGTAAAATTTGGCGGACCACACCAACTATAGTCACGATTTGAAATCATTGGGGAAGGTTGTAGAGCCACTACCAAACTGGCAGAACATAACTATACATATATATGTACATTACAACAATGTAAAAACCAAAAGGAGAGTCTGTGGGGTTTGACCCTGGGGCCTCCGCCATAACCAACACCTTAACATATCCACCCTAACCAATAGGCCGCGGGTGTCACATAGGAACCAATGCCCAATTTAAATATTAAAAGGTGCATCCACCCGACCACGGAAAGGGAGGAGGCGCGTGGACTGTACAACCATCCGAGCACACTTTTCAATGCAAAGTACATTCATAATTGTAGGTTGCAGAGATAAAAGAAACCGAGACAAAATTCTTCTTGGGCCTGGGAGTACCAGAGTCGAATTGAGGCGTGGAGACAGTCATTTTTGGGTAATTCGACGCCACGATTTAAATGGTGTTGTCTGTTTTCTGATCTAAGAATTATTTCTGCAACTTGATTTCAGAATGAGGTATACTTATGTATTTTGTCAAATTCTTTTACTGAGTTATTGAAAGAGCCTACCCATTTGAGAGTAGGACCCAGAGACGTAGTCCATCAGGGATGAACTTCATTATCAAGTTTTTGTGTTCAGATATGATGCTCATGTCTCTTCATTTTGGAGTTTTCCCTTCTTTAATGGCGCACTTTAATTTATGCTCATTTAATGCAATTATTTATAAGTCACGATGAAAAGATCCCAGATCAGGGACATTACAAATATACTTGGAATCTTGTAGATTAAAATACCATTTGGATAACATATTTACAAAATCATTGGCAAAAGATGTGTTTGAGTTTCATCGATAGAATTGAGGTGTTCTAAATGCTAAAGCATTTAGCAGTAGTAGTTAAAGGGGAGTGTGAGAAAATAATTACTCCCGTAGCTATTTTTGGAAAGTTTTAATTTTATACTTTAGAAGAGTTTCAGTTAGTTCCAGTTAGTTGAAGAAATATCTAGAAGAGCCGAGTCCTATTATTAGTAAGTTTTTTGTATTTAACTACCTCTCGAGAAGCAATGAATGTATTAAGAAGTTTTAGAGCCACAACTCTTGTGTCTCTTGTGTTCTAGTTTCCGTGTTCTATTTTTGTTTTTGTTTGTGTTTGTGAAAGAGTTTATACATTTGTAGCTGTAAGGAAATCGCCCCTCCCTCCTTCAAATTTAATATATTTTTCCTTTTTTTTTTGTTTTGATTTCATTTAGAGGGTTAAGACTTGAATTTATTTTATTACTCTAGTAATTAGCGCTATAAAGTAACAATTAAAATGAGGCACCGTGCTACTACATAATTGGCCCAACCATCATCACTAAAAGGATAAAGGGAGTGGATTCAACAAACAATTCTTAAGGGCATCCAAGAACCATAAGGGAGAATAAGTGAAGAGGGAAAAACCACCAAGTTGTTTATTAAATATGATTTTAATGTTCTTGTAGCACTGGTTACTTTTATGGGTACTTCACTTAGGTCTCAAGGGTTTTTATAGCTACAAAAGTAATGTGAGAAATGAAATATCACTATGAAAGCAAGAAAAAAAACTAAAATAGTTGAGTAAAGAGAGAAGGATGGAAAGCTACCTAGGCAAAAGAGGCATTTAAACACCTATTGCAAGAGAGAAGGAAAATTCAATGGTAGAATATTAACTCTTTCCAGTGTGCTTATAATGTACAAAAGCACCATTCATCGGTGCATCCTATTTAAGCACCATAAGCCAGTTTAGGGAACTACAATTCACTTATATATCGATGTGCCCCTTTGAAAGTGTTTAAAAGGATGTGTGGTGCTTCTAAACTTAGAGCACCGTGGTTGATGTGTCCATAAATATATTAGTGTATTGGAAAGCATGTGAATTATAATGCCTTGAATATGAATCTATCTGGTGCACTTATGATGCATTAGAGCACCATTCACTGGTGAGGCCTGTAAGGGCACCAAAAAATGGGACAAGTTGAGTGTAATAGGCACATTGGTGCAAAGATTAAAAAAAATAAAAATAAACAATCAAACTAAAGCCAAATTTTAAATTTTAATCAACTGAAATTGTAAATTAAGGAATAACAAACAATTTGGTACCTTTTACAAAACTCCAAAATGAACACATGTCCACTATGGCAGTGAAGGAATCAAGGAAACAGACAATCCAATAACGTTAGATAATGAGGCAATCGTAGGGGATAGTGAACATTGTTGTTTGTATGGGTGTGAAACCATGAGTGAATGGAAAAAATGATTTTTTAGTTTGGTATTTTTTTTAAAATTTACCCTACCACATTGTGTCCCATGTTCTAATGTACTGGTGCATTTGCAACTATCTAGCACACAAATATTTTTAAATAGTTTAACTTACATCAATGTACTTGGTATTGTTACATAGTGGTGCAATTGAAATATATACAATGCATCAACATGAATTAAAAAAAAAAAATGACTGATATTTATAAAAATATTTTACCTTGCCTCAATGTCTGTGGAAGGTTTACACACCAATGTGTTTTCTTCTATAGGAATTTAACATTTAAAGAAAATATCTTAGCATATCGATGTTTTTTTATAAAATATTTTAACTTGATTTGGTGCACACGGTATGAGTATGCATTGATGGAGTTCAATAGAACGAAAGCACTGCAAAAGTTAGAGCATTTAGGTTTTCACAGTTAGTCATAGTGTTAGAATATTTTTTGGATAAAAACTGTGTCAAAATTTACAAAACGTCCAATGTTTCGAGTGGACACTCCACCCATCATCAGGGACACTGCAAAAGTTTCTTGAAAAAATGACATATATTTTTTATAAAATATTTTGACCTACAATGGTGCATGTTATATTAAAGTGTACGAGTGCATCTATATGGTATAAGTGCACTAAAGAAAAAAAAAATCCAATTAGTTGGCTCTGCTAGAAACATACACTAAAAAGAGACAAGACATAAGTGTTTTAGAAAAAAACTTTTGTTTATTGGTGTTTTCCTTGTAGTGATAATGCATGAATCAAGTCCACAAGTAAACCCTAGGCTAAGTCAACAAAAAAGACCCAAGTGGAGTGCTACATTGAGCATGATTATCACGTGGAACAATAGGGTTTGTAGAACCCCCAATGTGGTGCCCCCTCCAAGTCTAGGTTTCCACATGTCTAATGCTCCTCTGAGAAAGATGATGCATCCTCCAATAATGGTTCCTCAACTCAAGAATTTGTCCTCAATACACATGCAAGGTGACTCCAGTTCTCCTAAGGATTTATGATTACAACCTAAGAACTGGCAATCCATGGATACTAACTCAGTTGCGTGATGAGGTGATGATGGGGGCTCTATGTATCTATCCTTGTGGTCACATGTATTCAGTATAAGACTGCAGGCCCGAGACCTCACAATAGGGTTTAGCCACCATTTTCTCATCCTTATGACTCTCAAAATACACTACTTTCTCCTGAAGAGGGTTCTGTTAGTTGGGGAGCAGTCTATGACTCAAATTTGAAGCTGAGCTATAAGCGATCAAGGAATATCCTATGGATACATATGATTAAGAGGTTTATTACTCAATAGATATGGGTGAGTTGATTCCCTAGATGGGGAAAACTGGTAGCCCACCAACTCCCTCCCCGGTACGACTGTCATTGGCGGTTCCCTCAGAAACTTAGAGTGATTTCTCATCATAGTTTTAAGGGGTAACATGTTTTTTCCCTAATTCAACATCGAGGTCTTATTCATGGCTTGGGAGGGAGTCATGGGGAGGTGGGGTTTCAACGCTAGAGGATTTCACAAATTTTGGCCATGACTCTTTCTCAGCCCCAAGTTGCGTACCCCCTTCTCAGGCCTATGAAGGTTATTTTTCTCCTATCCACTGTGGCTTCTATTCTACGTTGTCCCCAACTACAACATCCTAGTCATTCCCTTATCCCAAGGTGACCTCGGTGAATTTCCTATAGATGGGGGAGCTGGTGGTTTACCATGATCTTTTGTTGGAAGTGACCTTTGAAGATCCAAACCTAGGGCTCATGCACACTCAAGATCTAGGACATGATCCCACTACAAACTGTTACTTCCCATACGTGGATCATGGTTACTCTCTGGGTTAGGCTTTCATGGAGTCGGAAGGAGGGTTTATTGCCTCTAACTTGCATCCCTCCAACCTTAATGGCTGGGATATAGGTTTAGGCAGAGAACCGGGCCAAATTTCTTCCTTATATTTGGATCATGATTTTCAAGGAGCCCTAGGGCCGAGACAAAGGAAGCAAAATAAATGATTAGGGGATTCCAAAGTAGACCCTAACTTCATTCTAGGATAAGACCTAACTATGTTTGAGGTAGCAGTGATGGCAGATAAAACAATAGTCGGGAAAGCTTATGGTCAACAATTCAGTGAAAAAACTTTGAGATCCTGGGTCGTTGCAAATTGGGGTGTACTCTCCAATTCCTTGCCCAAAATCTTTCGCCTTTCAAAAGGCTAGTTTATGATAATCTTATTAGAGCCCTCTCAAGTGTTGTCTGTGCTTCAAAGAAGCTGTTCAATTGACTCTTCTCCAGTTCTAATGAAGTTATGGAATCCCACTTTTGATGCAACAAGTGAGCGCTTGGATACCATTCCGATCTGGGTTCGATTGCCAGAACTCCCCCCTCATCTTTGGTCAGAAATATGTTTTTAAGCAGTCGAGAATTTTCTGGGGGAGTTCTGGGCTACCGATATGGGATTCATAGATATGGGAATTCCTTAACCTAACCGATTTGGGATGGACAAGGGTTCAAATCCTAGACTATGAAGGAGTGCCCTTCCGGTGTGGGATATGCCACGAATATGGGAATATTGTTATGGCCTGCAAAAAATCCTCTCAAGGGCGCTTTGGTCCTCGATCATCCGATGTTAGTAGTCCTATCCAAGAACATCAGGAGGCTATCGGGGGAAACTCTTCTTCTTCAATGTTGACCTTGGTGGGTACCCAGTCCTCCATCCCGATAACTCTCCTGATTTCTATGACAGATGGATAGCCTGTGCTGGTGGGGGATGCTTTGGCTATTGTTCCAACCTTAACAAATGAGGCATGCACATAATGCATCTCGGAGACAACACCACAATAATTGATTGACAACTTTTTGGGTATGCAACTTTCTATCCCCCATCGAGTAAATGGTATGCTAAAATATTTCAATTTTTTTATAAGGGGCTATAACACCTCTTTTCTGAACCTCCCCTTTCCAAATACTGTGCCTCTAAAACCACATTTCACCTCTTCTTCTCTTCCATATCCGTCGCTGGATGAATGGTCTCTCCATTCAGGCTCTCCTCCTGAATCCCTTGCTTCCTAGTCTTATGAGAAACCCTCCTCTGAGGGTTATGAGGATTTGATCATTCATTTCCAACTTCGCAATAGATCGATCTATATTTCTACAACAGAATCCAGGGGCCTGGGCCCTAATCTAGAATCTCTGAAGAAAAAAAAGGGATGAGGTAGAACTTCACATATCTCCGTAGCTCAATCTCGTGCATTGGTGGATATTTCTTCAGGCCAAAAACAGTCTATTCTCAGGGCTCTTAGAGCAGAAAAATCCCTTGTTGGGGTTCCCCCATGAAACTCCTTTCTTTTAACTGCAGGGGTTTAGCGAGCCCCCCAAAAAAATCCACTTTGAATAGGTTGGTTTCCCTACACTAGCCTGATATGGTTCTTTTTCAATAAACTTTAGCAAATGAAGTCTCGACCACCAAGACACTATCTACTCTCTTCCAAGGGATAAATTTTCCTGGGTTTGGATGCTCAAGGAAGGTTGGGAGGACTAGCCATCAGATGGTGTTCTAGAAGTATAAATATTTTAAAATCTCGGGCTTTTGACTCTTGCTTGGGGGTATATTTCTATGTGGAAGGACTTGGCCTGGAGGTTAGAATAATCAATTCTTATGGGCCACATTCAAACAGGATTCCATTATGGGATTCTCTGTTTATAAAAGATCTTTTGAAGGCAAAAAATACAATAATTGGAGGCGACTTCAATTTCTCTTTGGGGGAAGCTGAAAGTTAGGGTCTATCGACACACCCTGACCCTCAAGCAAAGTACTTCAACCATATTATGTCTTCCAATGGCTTTATTGATATAACACCAATTAAGCTTCTTCCCACTTGGAGGAATATGAGGGTAGGGGAGGCCCCTGTCGCCAAACGTTTAGACTTATTTTTTTATCTTAGAATCTATGTCGATGCTTCCTTTCAAATTCCGTCAATGGATTGGGAGTGGAGGAGAATCAAATCATTCCCCAGTCTGGTTTGTTTTTGAAGGTGGTCCCCAAAATCCAACCTCCCCATTCAAATTCAATTCTACTTGGCTAAAGGATGAAGGTTTTCAAAAGATGGTAAAGTCAAACTGGATCCATTTATAGGATACAAATGGAACTCCGACTGCCATCCAATTTGTGACTAATCTAAAAAAATAAAAAAATCGGTCATTCCTTGGGAAAAATCAAAACAAAAAGAAGATGAGCGAGAAATAAAAAGTATTGAGGAGTAGCTGGAGGCGATTTATCAAGATACTGAATCTGGGTTCTCCTCAAGATCCTCCCGATAAAACTTGAAGAGTCTTGAGGCAAGACATAGAAAATTTATGGCAGATCAAGAAGCAACCTGGAGGCTTAAAAGTCGTGCAATCTGGCTAGAGAATGGGGACGAGAACACCAAATTATTCCATGCCTATGCCAAGGGATGGAAATATGCCAACACAATTTGGAGTTAAAGGACCAGGAGGGCAGACAAATTACTTCCTTTGAAGGGCTAGCAAATATGGGGAAAATCCATTTTCAGTCCTTATTCAAAGCAGACAAGAGAGAGAACATAGATGACATCATAAGATTGGCTTTATAATTCCCCATATTTGTGAATGAGGAAAGGAACTGAGAGCTCTTTGTATAAGTTACCGAAGATGAAATCAAGGATGCTCTTCAAATCTTTCAAAAGGATAAAATTCCAGGTCCAGATGGATGGTCATTGAATTTTATTTGGGCTTCTTCGATCTGATCGAAGGTGACATACTTAAATTCATTGAGGAATCTATATTAAATGGAAGAATACATAGCCCTCATTTCTAAGGTGGATGATCCACATTCCTTTGATAACTTCAGACCTATCTCACTCTGCAATTGCATTTAAAAAATTATAGCCAAAATCATAGCCCGTAGGCTGAAGCCACTCCTATCAGATTCCATCTCAAAAGAACAATTTGAATTTCTTGAAGGATGTCAAATCCATGAAGAAATAGGAGTTGCTTAGGAAGGCCTTCATATCCTGAAGACATCAATATAAAAAGGTACCATTATTAATATTGATCTCTCAAAATCCTTCGACATGGTAAACTGGTCTTACATCCGGCTCCTTCTCACTCATCTTGGGTTCGAGGTTCCTTTTATTAAGTGGATGATGGCCTGTTTTACTTCAATTTCATTTTCTGTCCTTATTAATGGGGCAACCTCTCCTTTATTCATCTCTGGAAAAGGTTTGTGCCAAGGATGTCCACAGTCTCCACTCCTTTTCCTCCTGGTGTCTGAGGGTATGAGCAAGGCTATTGCTAATGTGGTAATATTGGGGGACTTCCAAGGAATTCAAATAACCTCTGGGCTGAGGATCATGCATCTACTATTTTTGGATGATGTCCTCATTTTTTGCAGTGGTTGGGTTCGGGATGTAGAAGTTCTAGCATAAATTCTATCCCTTTTTCGTTAAGCTACATGGATGAAAATACATATACAAAAATATACCCTCTACTTGTCAGAGATGGAAAGAGAGGAAGTGGATAATTATTGAAGACTCTTTACTTTTATAATCCATGACATATTGGGAGTCCTAAAATATTTGGGGTTTCACCTAAAGCTGAACAACTATCGCAAACAATAATTTAAATTGTTGCTATCAAAATTGAAAAAAGGTTAACTGGTTGGAGCTTCAGGTGGATATCTAGGGCATGCAGACTCACTCTAACAAGATATTTTGGAAGCCATTCCAATCTATTGTATTTCATTATTTTGGATTCCAAAGGGAGTGATGGAAAAATTTAGAAGGTCTTGTTCCCACTTTATTTGGTCTAGTTCTGGGGATAAGTTCACTCAACCGGGGGAAAAATGGGACCATCTTGCTCGGCCAAAAGCTTTGGGAGGATGGGGACTAATATTTCTGTTTTCCAAGGATTTGGTGGAAAAAACTGGTTGACACCTCATTTCAGACAACAATCTG
The DNA here is from genome assembly GCA_009831015.1 of Picea engelmannii. Lineage (NCBI taxonomy): Eukaryota > Viridiplantae > Streptophyta > Pinopsida > Pinales > Pinaceae > Picea > Picea engelmannii. The sequence continues at coordinate 18,928 of ML811535.1, read as the reverse complement.
TGGTCTCTGGTAGTTACTCAAAAATACATTTTATCGGATACAGTAGAAGATTGGATTTGATCTCCAAACAAGACTTTCAATAAATGCTCAATTTTTTGGAAAGATTTGATCTCCTCCTTTCTAGTGGTAGGGGAAGGCCTAACCTTGAGTGTAGGTAAAGGAAATCACTTTCGTATTAGTGTTGATCCTTGGTTGGGAAGTGGAAACTCTCACATTCTACCAGAGGAATTAATTAACCAACTCCATAGGAAGAACATTTCCCTTCTCTCCCACCTCTCTAACCCTAACACAATTACCCTCTGGAATCAAGGATGGGAAAGTGCTGCTTCTGTGGGGTTAATTGGAGCTCCAACAACACAATTTGAAAATTATATCACAACATGCCAGGTAGGCCATATTAGACTCTCAGACATAGAGGATGTGTTGGTATGGAAAAATGATCCATCAAGATATTATATCCCAAAACTTGGCTACATAGCCTTGAATATGGACCTTCTTCAAAAAAATCGTAGTTGGTGGTGGAGGGGATAATGTAAGTTAAAATTTCCACAAAAATTCAAAATCTTCTTATGGGCGTCCCTAAATAAAAAAATTCCAACTTGGGAAAATCCGAGAAAGTGTCAGTTTGAAGGACCTGACAAATGTCCTCTTTGTAAAAATGATAACGAAACTACATTCCATATGCTCATTTGTTGTCCATTTACAAAGATAGTGTGGATTGAAGCCTCTGCAAGCCTCATGGATAATTGTATTTGGGGCATAAACATTTTGGAATAGGCTTGGAAGGCTTGGATCCATGATCCAATATTTAAGGAGTTAAAGGCTCTCCCCTCATTATTATTTGGGGAATTTGGATGGCTCAGAACGCAACGATTTTCAATGTCAAAGCTTCTATTCCAGAGAGAATCACATCCCAAAGTATGTCCATCCTGTCACATTTCCCACACTCAAAAGAAGGTCTGGCTTTGCAGCTGAAGCAAATGGAGGCCATTGACAAATCAAATCCCTGGGCATACTTCGATGGGGCTTCACAGAATCACACTTGCGGGGGAGGAATAGTTCTTCGTCTAGCTGAAAACCACTCTTTTCATCTAAAATTGGGACAGGGACATGGTACAAATAACTATGCTGAACTACTGACTCTGAAAGTACTACTTCTATTTTCCAAAGAGAAGGAAATTCTTCACCTCCAAATTCATGGTGATTTTATGAATGTCATCAACTGGGCAAGTAATCTTCAACAATGTCACAATATTTTTCTTTTTCCTATTTTGGAGGACATATTTTGTTTGCTGGAGGAATTTGATTTAGTGGTTATCTCCCATGTCTATAGGAACATGAACGTGGTAATGGACGCCCTGTCAAAAGCAAGACTACAACTAACTCTGGGTCAGTGGCACATCACAAAGCATAAGGGGGAAGAAACACATGCTTTCTATCAATGAACTTTTATAGAGGCTCCGGGATAGATGCAAGATTGAATTTTTTCTTCTCTCCTTTCCCATACAATTGCTTGAACAACACATTATGATCACAATGTGTTACCTATCATACCATTTTTTTGGTTTACAACAGTTATAAGCAACTTTCAAAAGATGATATACCACTACAGTGCAATCTTTAGATAGTTGCAAATGGATTATCAACTTGCATCTATGCTCTTTCTTGAAGCTCCTTATACATGCACATATAATGCTATTGAATTTATAGTTTATTTTCCACCTTATACTAGGTGATATAATTATAGGCTTTTAGTCATACAAAGAGTTTTTTTTTCTCTTAAAAAGCCTCTTTTGTGGCCACTTTTCGGGCCAGGGTCGAGGACCTATACTCTTTGTCCATATTACACACAAGGGGTGTGTTGTGCTCCTAGAAGCACCTACAAAACGTAATTTTGTCTTTGTGAATGAACAAAATTACGCTTTTTTTGTTAAAAAAAAATGACGATTCAATTTAGATTTAGGTGTTTTACTATGTTTGGATTTTTATTGTGCTTTGATTTTTACTGCATTTAGGTTTTTTTGCATTCATATTTTTTTATTGGGGTCATTCGCTTCCCTGTTGTTTTTTGTTCATGGGGTGCTAGTCAACTCCACTTTTTACAATTATGTGTGTGTTTTTAAAATTAATGTTGTGTGCGTGGTGTTGGGGTCCTATAATTATAGGTGAATCGATTCTTCGACTATTGATTTGGCGTTTTCCCTCGTGATGACAAAGTCTGGCTCGGTTGATCCCGTTTCCTCCCTCCATCCATTTCGCCCGATCCTCCATCATTCTGTTGCATCTTTCATCCTTCGCTGCGCCTTCACTCCCTTGTCTTTTTAACCCATTGAATACGCCTCACCCGCCTTCTATCCCTGAATAAATGGACTTAGCATAAAAACATTAAGTTAATAATCCCAGTTAGTTAAATTAAATAATAAGTATTAATATAATTAGTATAGGTTAAATTAATTAATAAACGACTAGTTAAATAATTAATTAATTATTAATTAGTTAATTATTAATTAAGTTAGTAACTAGGTTAGTAATTAGGATTAATTAGAACATTAAATAAT
>ML811534.1:173690-183901 GCA_009831015.1 Picea engelmannii | reverse complement strand
CTTGTACTTGAACATTTAAGTGGGGTAAAAGGAGGTTGCCCCCTCGAAGAGGCTTATTATCTGAAATTATCTCTTTTTCAAGGCGTTGAGTACTTTTCCTGAGGTTTTTCTATGCTATATTGATGTTTGGTTCTTAACACCCATCTTCCTTTCCTTGAATCTTTATGAATATGAGACACACACACAAATAGGTTTGCAATGCATCACTAATGCATCACTGGAAGTATGCAAATAGTTGTAACCCTCAAGAGCAATGAAATAAAGGCCTTAAGGGGTATGTACTATCATTTCAAAAAAATTATAATTACATGAGACCAAAATTTTACATGAAAGGATAAAATATGCATTTGGGTCTTAAATCTCACTAAAAAAGTGTCCTACATAAGGATCCCAATACTAGAGCAAGTTCTTCTAAGAAATTTAGCAAGTCCAAATTGCTTGATCTTTTTGCCTCTGTAATGAACCTTGAATTTATGGCCTCAACAATTTCTTGTTGCATATTATTGTTACCATTTTGATCGACATGACATATACTATGGTTTCCAATTCCAATATTTCATGCCACATACAACAAATATTTCCTATTCTACATAAAATAGTTGACAAGCCCAATTCAATGCCGAGGTTTTAGTTTATAATTGATTTCTAAATATAATTTATCCTAAGATGAATTTCTAAGTTAATATTAAGTACTAATATAGCTTAGTGATTAAGATAACTTGCCGTACATAGATTCCATAGCTACCCAGAAGTCTTATGAATGAAAAAAATTAAAACATGCTTGCATATCACAACAACCCTTTTGTGCATGCAAGGATGGTAAAAAATTTCATTTGGTTTACTAAGTTGATACACATTTTAAACAATTCACATTGTATTATTTTATTTTGATGAAGATTAGTTCGAACGGGGTTATTGCATATTTATGTTCATGTTCCCATATTTCTCCTAGTGGGGAAGGTAGAATGAAAATCCCCCAAGCCCTTCTAAATTAAACTCTCATTGGTATAAGGATATTGAATTTAGGGATTTGCATGATAGTGAATGGAAACACATGGACGATCGGTTGGAGGAATATGTTACATTTTAATTTAGTGATAATTTAAAAATTGTAAAAATAAATTTTTTTGAGTGGGCCAAATCCAAACTCAAGGATCCATAAGAGTAGACATGGATACTGGAAAAAGAAACTTATAACATTTTCAAACCTAACATGAATGGAATTTTCAATGAAGAAGAGATAAGTAACTTAAATCTTTTGGAGCCATGAAAAAAATAGTTTCTTGACTAGGAAGAATCAAAATGGAGGAAAACAACTAGAGCATCTTGGGTAGCATGGGGAGATGAAAATACCTGATTTTTTCACAACTATGCAAAGGTGATGAAAATATCAAATACCATTTGGAGTGTTAAGAATGAGGTGGGAGGGAAATATCATAATTTTTCTGAGATGGTTGAGGTGAAAAAAATTCATTTCAATAAGCTTTTTAAGGAACCTCATAGAGCAAATATTGTTGACATAATTTAAATGCCAAATTTTTCCTAGTTTTGTAAATCAAGATAATCTTCCACATCTGTCAATTGAAAAATACCATCACTCTGTACCTCGTTAGAAATTAACCAACTTGTTTTCATGGGGTGGGTGATTCAGTGCTTATGAGGGTAAGTCCGGTGGTTCCGATTTCCAGTTCTTAGGTGAGGTGAGGTGTTGTTTTGTGAGAGATGAGGGGATAAAGGATAAAGGCAAATGGATTAAGTTGAAAGTCTAAAGGTGAAATGATTCTGTTGAAAGGTGAATGGAAGGATTATGGTTAATGGTAAAAGGCTCTCTCAAGCCCCTACCAGAATGTCTCTATCCCCTCCCTGAAGATTGGCTTTGGCTGGTATATTGACTAATTCAACTCCCGAAACTCCCAATTAATCATGGGTTGGATGAGGACTAATCCTCCATCTCCTTCAACTCCTATTCCAACTCCTAATATCTCGATTGACTATGCCACTAAACATTTCCTATATAGATTTCCTATGCTACTAAACCAACATTTTCAAATACATGGAAGTCATAATTAACTTTCTTTGAGTCAAGGTCAACAAATAAATCATGATACAATGTATACAAAAATTCAGAGTTTGGGTAATCAAAAATTTTCCTTAGCATATGAATCACTTTCTTTCTCAGGTATTGTAATATGTTCCATGACAATACATCCAATAAATATACTCTTGTTATTACATAAATCCAAACTCTAAGTGTCCATGAAAACTAGTGGTACATTCTCGGTTATTGCACAAGATGATTGATCAAGAGCCATATGCTTAGTTTGTTCAAAATATTTTTCAAAAGAAAGGGGTATATTGTTTTCAATCACTGAGTCATTATTTAAATATTCTACATACAAGATTTTCATTCTTCTAGTAGGTGAAGAGTTTTCCTCTAACTAATATTCCTCTTGTTGCTCTTCATATATAATCAGTAAGTCAACAAAGACCTCATGTAGAAAAAGGTTCATGCTTCCAGTCCAAGATATATCCTCCCATGTATTTCTTCTTCTGCATGATCATTACTACTTGTAGAAACAAGGACATCTCTAGCTAGCTATTCCCATACTCATGAAGGGGTTTGTGATTACACATAGTGTCCTCTTGGTCATGGATACACTATGAGGAATAATAACTATAGGCACCATAGTCTATGTCTGTGTTGGTTTGAAGACCCTGTCTGTGTTGGTTGGGAAACCCTGGTGAGCGATATCTCTAATGCATGTGTTATTGTGTTGAAGCTAGTATATCTAAACTAGAGTCACAAGTGTGGTCACTTTCTAGCATTCTTCAATATCATAAAAAATGAACTCTGATAGTTTTAGAAAAAAATTCAACTCTGATAGTTTCAGTGCATGATAGTTTTAGAAAAAAATTCTTTCAAGCTCCTTCAAGTGCCCCAAAAATCATTAATCTGCAATAAAAGACATAAAATTCGTGAAAAAAAAATCTTTCAATCTCCTTCAAGTGCCCCCAAAATCATTAATCTACAATAACTTGGCCAAAACGGAGAGTGGGAAGTTGTAGTAAGAACTACAAGCTCCACAAGAATTCCAAACTATAGAGGATTCAGGTCTGCCAAGGTTGATAAAATCCTCCTTCTACGACACCTTTCTCATTTTCTATTGGCTTCTCTGAGCAATGCTTGCTTTTCCCAAGCTCTCTTCACAACTAGAAAATGCAAACTCATAGACTAGCTTAGTTCCTTGTCAATGTTGTTGTTGTTAACAACAACTTAGCTGATTTTGTGCCCTTGTACTATCCAAATTACCTGATATTTGTTAATTGACATATCAAATTAATATTGAAATGTAGAAAATCAAATATGAGTCAAGTCGAAGGTTGAAAACGGATGAATACCATGAATACGATGAGAGAAAAACCAATGAGAATGATATGGACAGATATCCATGTCCATGTAATGATTGTCTTGGTGGAGAGGTGAAAAAAATAAATTTGATTTATCGACATATGATAAGACATGGGCATAGTGGTGTAAGCCCTTGGAACATAAAATATTATGAAGATATGATACAATTGCGTAGTATGAGAGATGAAGAGGTACCAAACATCACTGAAGTGTCACCAAACATAGATGAAGATGAAACCATGTTAGAAGAAGGGGTTGGAGTTCATATAATGTTTAATGAGGGTCTAAACAATGATTGGGACAATTCAATGGAGGGTTCTTTAAAGCATGTGTATGCTAATTGCAAGTTAAATCATTTGACAACAATCCTTCAAATTATAAACTTTCAAGTGGTGCATGGTTGGACAAATGAGAGTGTAGATGAGTTATTAACATTATTAATTCAGTTGTTACCATGTGACTCCACATTTCCAACAAAACAAAGTCAATGTAAAATGAAAATCACTAAACTAGGCTTAGGGTATGAAAACATACACACATGTGTGAATGGTTGTGCATTGTTTCACAAAAATATTGCAAGTGAGACAAAATGTTGAAAATTTCAAGAAGGGAGGTATAGACTAGGGTTGAAATTAGTAGTGGTTCCTAGGAAGGTTCTTCGCCACTTTCCACTAATCCCACGATTACTTCGAATGTATAGGTGCAAAGACATTGGTAAACTTATGCAATGTCATGCTCGAAATAAGAGCACCGATGGAAAACGACATGTGGCTGATTCTAAGATGTGGATGGAATTTGATAAAAAATGGCCCATTTTTTCCCAAGATCCTCGTAATATAAGATTGGGTTTGGCTCTAGATGGGGTGAAACCATTCTCATATCAAATTACTAAATGGTCAAGTTGGCCAGTGTTTTTAATAAATTATAACTTGCCTCCATGGTTAGAAACAAAACCATTTTTCTTAATGTTATCATTTATTACACATGGAAATAAAAGTGTGACTTCAGATACAATCGATACTTATTTAGATCCATTATATGATGAGATAATGAAATTGTGGAAAGGGATTGAAGCAATTGAATTATTAAGGGATGTTCATTCAATCAAATTTACTTTAAGAGCTTCCTTATTGTTTATGATTCACAATCTCCCTGCATACGACACATTGATTGGTCTCAATGTTCATGGATACCATGGATTTCCTTGTTGCAAATTTCAGTATTTTGTGAGGCACTCAAGAAGTTTGCATAAGTGTATTTATTGTGGACATTGTGCTTACCTGAAAATGGATCATCCATATCATTTACAAAAAATATGTTTCAATGGCGAGGAAGAGAATCATGAAGCACCATTACCAATAACGAGTGAATACATTATTGAGAATGGACATAAAAGAATGTTGTTTATTGAAAGTGGTGGGATTTGTGGTAGTAGAGATGATCCATGTAATGAAAGCGGTGTAATTGTTTTTTTCAAATTTTATAATTTGCCATACTTTAAGGATATAGCCATCAGGCATACTATTGACTTTATGCATACTGAGAAAAATATAGCCTATGCTATTATATAATTTTTTTTTGGTGCTTATGATACTATTTCATCACGTGAAGACTTGAAACAACTAAAGATTCATCAAAATATTTGGGTTGAAAAGTATGATGATGAAAAATATAGAAACCCCAGTGCTCCTTATGTCTGGACAAAGAAACAACGTGCATAATTCTTAAAGTTGATGTCTCAGACTCACTTTTCCACTGGATATGTAAGTAGTAATATTAGAAGCAAAACTAACATGAATATATTAAGAGGCCTCAAGACCCATGACTATCATGTCATAATCAAGAATATTTTACCTATTTTGGTCAATATATCAAGTTTGGAAAAGGGACCAAGATTTTCAATTAAAAGGTTGGGCCTAATATTAAAGAGAATGAGTTTACATGTATTAGATCCTTCAAACTTTGTTAGTTTGAGGTAGGAGGTTGTTGAAGTCCTTTGTCTATTGGAATGTGAATTTCCACCAACAATATTTAACATTTTGATGCATATTTTGATACATATTGAATATGAACTAGATCATTGTGGCCTAGTAAGAACAAGATGGATGTATCCTATAGAGAGATATATGAAGGTTTTGAAAAAAAATGTTTGTACTAGGGAAAAACCAGAAGGTAGCATGTCTGAGGGATATTCAATGCAAGATCTCATGGGATTTTGTGCAGAATATATGAAGTATTTTAAAAGTGCCAATAGACGTGTATGGGATGATGACGAAGATGAGAGAGTTGTAGGTGAAATATTATAAAGAAATGGAAGACGCTTTAAGCTATCACATGAAGAAAGAAGTGCGACACATGCCTATGTTCTTCAGAACACATCTTCATTCGATAAGTGGCGCAGGTGAAAATATTTTTTACACAATTCAATGGAGGATTCTTTAAAGCATGTGTATGCTAATTGCAAGTTAAATCATTTGACAACAATCCTTCAAATTATAAACTTTCAAGTGGTGCATGGTTGGACAAATGAGAGTGTAGATGAGTTATTAACATTATTAAGTCAGTTGTTACCATGTGACTCCACATTTCCAACAAAACAAAGTCAATGTAAAATGAAAATCACTAAGCTAGGCTTAGGGTATGAAAACATACACACATGTGGGAATGGTTGTGTATTGTTTCGCAAAAATATTGCAAGTGAGACAAAATGTTGAAAATGTCAAGAAGGGAGGTATAGACTAGGGTTGAAATCAATAGTGGTTCCTAGGAAGGTTCTTCGCCACTTTCCACTAATCCCATGATTACTTTGAATGTATAGGTGCAAAGACATTGGTGAACTTATGCAATGACATGCTCGAAATAAGAGCACTGATGGAAAATGACATGTGGCTGATTCTAAGATGTGGATGGAATTTGATAAAAAAATGGCCCATTTTTTCCCAAGATCCTCGTAATATAAGATTGGGTTTGGCTCTAGATGGGGTGAAACCATTCTCATATCAAATTACTAAATGGTCAAGTTGGCCAGTGTTTTTAATAAATTATAACTTGCCTCCATGGTTAGAAACAAAACCATTTTTCTTAATGTTATCATTTATTACACATGGAAATAAAAGTGTGACTTCAGATACAATCGATACTTATTTACAGCCATTATATGATGAGATAATGAAATTGTGGAAAGGGATTGAAGCAATTGAATTATTAAGGGATGGTTATTCAATCAAATTCACTTTAAGAGCTTCCTTATTGTTTATGATTCATAATCTTCCTGCATACGACACATTGATTGGTCTCAATGTTCATGGATACCATGGATGTCCTTGTTGCAAATTTCAGTATTTTGTGAGGCACTCAAGAAGTTTTCATAAGTGTATTTATTGTGGACATTATGCTTACCTGAAAATGGATCATCCATATCATTTACAAAAAATATGTTTCAATGGCAAGGAAGAGAATCGTGAAGCACCATTACCAATAACGAGTGAATACATTATTGAGAATGGACATAAAAGAATGTTGTTTATTGAAAGTGGTGGGATTTGTGGTAGTAGAGATGATCCATGTAATGAAAGCAGTGTAAAAATATTTTTCAAATTTTATAATTTTCCGTACTTTAAGGATATATCCATCAAACATACTATTGACTTTATGCATACTGAGAAAAATATAGCCTATGCTATTATATAATTTTTTTTGGGTGCTTATGATATTGTTTCATCACGTGAAGACTTGAAACAACTAAAGATTCGTTGAAATCTTTGGGTTGAAAAGTATGATGATGAAAAATATAGAAACCCTAGTGCTCCTTATGTCTGGACAAAGAAACTACGTGCACAATTCTTAAAGTTGATGTCTCAGACTCACTTTTCCACTGGATATGTAAGTAGTAATTTCAGAAGCAAAACTAACATGAATATATTAAGAGGCCTCAAGACCCGTGACTATCATGTCATAATCAAGAATATTTTACCTATTTTGGTCAATATATCAAGTTTAAAAAAGGGACCAAGATTTGCAATTAAAAGGTTGGGCCTAATATTAAAGAGAATGAGTTTACATGTATTAGATCCTTCAAACTTTGTTAGTTTGAGGCAGGAGGTTTGTTGAAGTCCTTTGTCTATTGGAACGTGAATTTCCACCAACAATATTTAACATTTTGATGCATCTTTTGATACATATTGAATATGAACTAGAACATTGTGGTCCAATAAGAACGAGATGGATGTATCCTATAGAGAGATATATGAAGGTTTTGAAAAAAAATGTTTGTACTAGGGAAAAACCAGAAGGTAGCATGTCTGAGGGATATTCAATGCAAGATCTCATGGGATTTTGCACAGAATATATGAAGTATTTTAAAAGTGTCAATAGACGTGTATGGGATGATGACGAAGATGAGAGAGTTGCAGGTGAAGTATTAGAAGGAAATGGAAGACGCTTTAATCTATCACATGAAGAAAGAAGTGCGACGCATGCCTATGTTCTTCATAACACATCTTCATTCGATAAGTGGCGCAGGTGAAAATATTTTTTACACAATAATTTATTGATTCAATTGCATTGACAGATTTATATTATTAATCTTATTAAATTATATGTTCATATTATATGTAGGAAATATGAAGAAGAGAATCAAACATGGATGCAACATCGACCTCAAAAGTGCAGATGTCATGATTTGATTGGAGGTGATTCTTTTCCAAAATTTGAAGAATGGATTGCTAATGCAGTCAATGATGAAAAAGAAGAAGGTCAAGACATAACAATGGAGGAAAGTGAGCTTTCACAACTTTCACATATATGGGCTATGGATTTTACTGGAATGTGGGCCTATGGTAGTCATTTAAGAGTGGAAGAAAAGGACAAAGGGAAGGCAAATTGTGATTGTGTTGTTAGTGCTGAATTTCTTCATGAAACCAAAAATAAATTTTATGTTGGATTCTTCCAAGAAATTGTTCAAGTTTATTATGGTGAAAATAGTCCCGTATTTTTAAAATGTAAGTGAGTCAAACCATTCACAATAAAACATGTTGAGTATGGATTTGTACGCGAAAATACACGATTTATTTTATCAAAGATGGATGAGCCATATGTCTCCCCTCTTCAAATTAACCAATCATTTATAATTGATGATGTAAGAAGCCCAAGATGGTCATATTCCATTCAAACAGAGTCTCATTCAAAACGAAAAATTCATGGAAGTTGTCGATATAATACTTGATGGGAATACGTAAAAAAATTACAAGAAACATTCAAAGAAGTTGAAGATGATGATATAGTGATTGAAGAAGAGACTTTGATTACCAACGAAGAGATTGAGAAAGATAATGTATTTCATGCCACAGATGAGGATGATGAATAAAATCAAGATGATGCACACACAAGTGATCGGGATTCTGATCCTGGTAGCAATGGAGATGATTATGATGATGATTTGTCACCTTAACTAGCTTGTCACCTAAACTCTGATTATATGTATGATGTAATTTTTCATTTTTGTTTTACTCATGCATTTTTAAATCTAATCACCACTATTTTTCTGGTACATTACAAAACTTGAGTTGTTCATTGATGTTTTGAAGTGCATTTCACTTATTGTTAAGGGTTAATAATAAACCCATTTGATCATCTTACTATATGTTTGGCTTTTGGAGCAATCACTCAATTAAATTCCAAGTATTTTTATTGTTTATCCACTGCTGATTTAAGTACAAAATCTGAGTTTGTATTTCACTAATTTACTATTGATTTCAATTTATATAAGCAACACTTCAGGGGATGATTTTAAGTTTCTTTTGTTCTTTCACTTGTGCACTTAATTTTTTAGCACATGCAATTAATAAAATACGAGTTTCAAACTCATATTCCATTTTGTTATACTGATTCAAGTGGATGATTGATACATTATTTTTTATTTGGACTTTAGGATATGAAGAAAAATCCTTTGAAGCACAAACTAGATGACATCAACAATAATGCAGAAAGATTGACAAAATATGAGTGGTCTCACAGAGAAAATGTAGCCAAGAATGATGAATATTTATCTTCTCTTGGTTTGACAAACATGCAAGTTGTTAATCCACTTAAGTAGTATATTATTTGTTTAATATTTTTTAATGTTTTATAGGAAATGACTTTATGTATATAAGACATAATATGATTTTTTTTATAGGAAAGAAAAAAATAGCAAAGAGAAAGTGGAGTAAAAATCAGAGGGAAATAAAGATGTATTGCCACCAACTCTGCGTAGAAGCAAAGTCAGAACGTTTCCAGTATATGGAAGGCCAAGGATCAGAGACCTCTTGTCATAACATGGAAACCCGACATTTAATTTTGATTTTATGGCACAAATACTGATGTACGCATGCTTAAGTGGAGCAGCCTGCGTGTATGCTTGCTGTATAGGGTGCAAGATGCGTACAAGTGGAAAAATTTATATTTTTGTCTCTGGACTTATCAATCAGGGAAAGTGAGTCTGCATGGGGAAATGGAATAAGGCCCTCTCTGCAAGATTTCTTAGGGTGAGGCAAATCTTGCTCTAACACACAATAATGATGCAACGAATGTAACTACTGAAAAGAATAATGGTGGTGATGATGTGCAAATTGATAATGCACGTGGTGATGTGCAAATTGATAATGCACATGGTGATGTGCAGTGTTAAGAACCAAATATCAATATAGCATAGAAAATCCTCAGAAAAAGTACTCAACGCCTTGAAAAAGAGAGAATTTCAGATAATAAGCCTCTTCGAGGGGGAAACCTCCTTTTACCCCACTTAAATGTTCAAGTACAAGAT
>ML811534.1:142040-167979 GCA_009831015.1 Picea engelmannii | reverse complement strand
TTAATTTAATAATTAATCATTTAATATCTTATTTAATAATCATTCATTCATTTAACCCTTACTCAAGGAGTTAAATCATATTTCCGCTTAAGTATAATCCAAAATAATTAATTAATAACTTGTAATCAATTTAAGGTTATATCCTAATTAATTATAATTTAGCTAGTGTTTCAGACTATTTATGAGATTATTTACAGGAATAAGAAAAGGGTCATTACATAAAAGAGATAATTTCAGATAATAAGCCTCTTCGAGGGGGAAACCTCCTTTTACCCCACTTAAATGTTCAAGTACAAGATGATTCAAAATGAAAATGTCTCCTTGGTATATATAGGAGACTAGGAGGTATAATTACAACTAATGGCCTAAAGCCGACATAAATAAAATCACATTAATAATCTAATATGCCCCAATTAAGGGGTAATGAGCCAGTATTAGGGCTTAACATGAAGGAAGATATTGCACATGGTGATGTACAATGTAAGGATGATCTCTTCACACAAAGTCTAAAAGAGATTATCAATAATCATGACATAAAAGGAAAATCATGTTTGGATATCATTTATTCAAAATTAAAGCATATGTTAGAACCAACATCTATAGAGATCAGTATTGAGCTACCTACTTCCAAATATAATGTGGCCAAGAAGCATGCAGTTCCGGTTAATGCAAGTTGTGATGACAATACACTTACGTATGTTGTGCTTCAAAATACACCTACTGCATCTACCGATGGAACTGGATCAACTAGAAATATTGCTAGTGGTTCAGAAGATGTGTCCACTTTTGTTAAAAGACAAAGATCGAGCCAAAGTTTGTATATATTTATAGAGAGGAATGCAAAAGAAAGCAAAATACAAGGTAACAAGCCATTCTTGGTTGACGTGTCGAAAGATGGTGAGCCCATATGGCCAAATTTAGCAAGGTGGGCCTCCGAGTTGGGAACAAGATGTAGGGCCCATTTGGATATTACCAAATCAAAATTTGCATATCAAGATCCATGAAGTGTGGAAAATGTTATACAAAAAATGCAAATTTCTTTTGACACTGTTGGTGGACAAATCTCTAGAAAATATTACAAGTCTAAGATGAGGCTTCTGATGAACAACTATAGATACAATTGCAGAAAATTAATCATTGAAGGAAAAGATAGGACATACTCAACTCTATCTCCAAAATAATGGGAAGCATTGAAGGAAACTATGTGTTTCGAAGAATATTTGACAAAGAGAAACAAAGGCATGAAAGCAAGAGATAATGTGAGGGCTCCATATACATTTGGTCGAGGTGGGTTGCAGGACAAAAGAGACAAATTGACAGTAAGTGTTTCTTTTTGGTTGAATTTAAATTGTTATTTATTTCACTTTGTTTATTGAATTGACTATGTTGAAACTTGACATTGTCTTTTAGGTGGAAAATAGTAACAGAGAACCAGGGGCAGAAGATATTGTCCAGTATATGGAAGCATTAGAGTCTTGTAAACCTAACAGTAAGATCAAGTGAAAATCTAGAGCGTCAACGGATATTTTGCATCCTTTAGTTGGAGTTGAAAGTAGCCCAGTAAGATCCACTACAAATGATGTCAACTCGAGTGTTGGGTACAAACATGTAATGAGTTGTGTTATCGCACAGTTTGTAGCTAGGTCAAAAGGCTAGAAGATAGAGGCCAAACTGGCGTAACAGGAACCTACCACACCCAATGTCACCACGATGGGGAGGTTCTTTCTATTTAGGGAGGTTAGGCCTAGGGGAGACGTCCCCGATAACCTAGAATTTTGAAGAGGCTAAGGTATAAAGGTCAAAGTGAAATTCCCTCTTCACAGGTCACCACCAAGAGCAGATAGTCCGGCTAAACAACCAATAATGAAGTGTAGGCCCAAATGAGAACACCTGCCCGGAACAAAGCAACAACAGACTAATACATGCAGGCTATGATTCAACGTGTTAGTACTTCATACAACTATCTGATATCAATATATAAGAAATAGATATTGACGAGATCAATGTTTATTAATACAACAATGAAATAATATCAATTCATCAATAAATACCAAGATGATGTAGCAATCAGTATGTCCAATCAATCCCTTATTCAATAAATGCTTTAAACCACCATCTAATTGCCTATAAAGAGAACTTGTTGTGTCAAGATGGAATAACCAAGGATGACGTTAGCCTTATTAGGGTTAGTAGTTAGTTAGGGTTTCGATTTATAAAGGTTTTGAGACTTTGTTTGACCACTATCACTTCAACATTGGAGGCCTAAGATCAATGCCTAAGGGTAAATGGATTCAAATTAAGGGAGGACGCAAAGGTTGAAGGAAAAAGGCTATTGACTAGAGGCAAGGGTTCTGAAGTGCTGCAATGGCAGGGCCCTAGAAACAAAACCCTAGGGGAAAGAGGCTCACTCTGGTGTTGCTTAAGAAAGGCCTCGTGTTGCTTCCTCCTTCCTTAGGTTTAACTTGGCAAAATGGCTAGCATAAAAGATAAATCAAGACATGAGAGTGTGGTGAGGGAGAGTGTTGCTAAAGCAAGGCCCTATCACCAAACCCTAGAAGCAGGACAACCCTTGGTGTAGATAACCTAGGCCTGGGACATCTCCTCCTTCTTGAATTTTTAAAGGTACAACTAGCACAAGGGGAAGAAGCAATAAGAGTGTAGCAATGGCTAGGCTCTTCCTTCCTTCTTCAATGGCTGAAAATTTCTCTTTTAGGGGACATGAGACAACGACCTACTTGTGTGTTTGTCCCCTAGGGTTTTTAAATCAACAAATTTTATAAATAAATGCAAGAATATAAGACTACAACCATTCAATAAATAATTTTTGCAGAAAAAAAACACTTACATATCACCATGAAATAACATTGCAAACCCTAGTTGTAAACCTTCCTTCAAGAGAAATGCCAAAAATGCCAAGAAATGCCCTCCTTCAACAAGTGTGTCTCACTTAAAGAGAAGAAATACCCAAGTAGGGCACAAAAAACAGATCTCACTAGGAGAGTGAGTGTTGTGTTATGTCAAAATGAGGATAAAACTCCTCAATATATACTGTATCAATGACCTTTAATTGATTTTAGGTCATAAAAATTAGCTGACAAGGCTTTAAACCAAAATCATACTATTTTTACATTAAATTGTCAAGTTAAAACCCTAACTGAGTTGTAATAAAGGTAAAATCCCCTTCAAGGGAGGCATTAGCCCCTTTTAGGGCAAATGAGACATCCAGGAGCAAAATGTTACCCCCCCAGGGGCTTCTCCAACATGCCACATGTGCCACTGCTGCCCAGTCTGTCTCCAAGAATGACCATGAAGCTGGATGACGTCATGGTAAGGATGGGGACGCTATGATCCTTCCAAGGCCAACATTCCACTGAAAAGGGGTCATTCCCCCTAGGCCAGGCTCTGCCAAAGTGCCTCTGGTGAAACATCCTCTTCTTCTCAGTGCAAAACCTCGATCAAACACTGTCTTGTGTCTGCCCCTTTGATGGGGTATCAGCAACCATCTGATGGGATCTTCAGCCCCATGGAGGTTTGAACTAATAATCTCCCCATGTGTACCAGTCCAAATGGTACTTGCTCGTCGAGCATGGTCTTGCACATCAAAAACTATGCCCTCCATGGGCTCATTAGTCATAGGGATCATAGCAATGTTAATCACATTTCATCATTAATATTATCAAACATATGCATAAAAACCCTGATATATCATTCAATAGCTCAAATACATTACAAAAACCTACAATACAAGGTTGAGAAAAGAAGACAAGACACCCTATTGGGCTAGTATCCATAAGGAAAGGAAAGTTTCCAAGGGGTTTCATCCAAGCCATGTAGATAAGGTGATGTGGCTAAGCGATGTCCAAACATATGGGTAGAGTGAGAGCCAAGGATGCATGATATTACCTGTGGGTGCCTTTGTAGAAGGCGAGCTGTACCCGTCATGGATGCAATTTTTTCCAAGCCCTTTCTTGCCTTTATTCTTTTCTTTATTTTCTTTTTCTTCTTCTTTTTATTTTTACTCAAGGGCTAACCAGAGGACACTGCCTTGGTGTGGTGACCAGAGATGACAATGTTACCCACGAGTACTTTCACAGAGATGATAAGGCTGGCTCGTAATGAGACCCCCTCTCCCTTGGCCATGAAACCAAAGGTCACTGCCCTGGCGTGGTAACCAAATGGTGGCAATGTCATGCTGTTAGGTACCCATGAACATAATAGGCTGGCTCGTGATGAGACCCCCTATCGTCTTGATTAGGTCTTGTTTTTTATTTTTTCGGGTCCCTCTTGTTTCTTGCTGAGAGGCCTTTTATTGCCTTCTCGGGGATCCCTGGGTGAAGCATCTCAAGGTTTTATTTCTAGGATTTTATATTTTACCAGCTGCTTTTACCTTCTAGGCCTTTAGCCCCTTCTTCCCACGAGATAAGGTGCAAACCCACAAACAGATCATCCTAATGCCTGAACAAGGGGAATGAGACAGATGAGCGAGAGATAAGATGGAAAAATGGTGGTATGATGGGAGCGGATGATGGCTCTTCAGAAATCCCCCAGTGGCAAACCAAAACCTATGGGTACAGGCTTGCTAGGGCACCCAGTCAATCTCCCCAAGCATGGTCAAGTGGGCCAATGTAAGATCGAAGCAGTTGTCAGAGATAAAAGGGATCAAATGCATACATTTAAAGGTTATAATGATCAAAAGTGACACATACCATGATACCTGAACCAATTACCTCATGGAGCAAGAGCCTTCTTTGATACAAGACCAAGCCGATGGTGATGAATGTTGCTGCTGCTAACAAGACGAATCTGACGAAAGAAGAAAAGGATGGGCCCTCCAGGGCCATGCTTAGGTCAATCCTTCTCTCGGTACTCCATGTCTAGGACCTGTGGGCCTCGACACATGATCTCCTAGTTATCCCTAGAAAATGAGGATAACAAGTTGCATACATGATCTTAGTGAGACAGTTTCGTAGTTGGTTGCCTTTGTTAAGCCTATAGTTTCTGCATGGAATAAACATAATTCCACTGATTCAAGTGAGGTAAGAGGCTCTATCGATCTCATTTATTATTGTTTGAATATGTGTATGCCATTTCTTCTTGCAAAGCAATCTATTGTATCTCATTTCTTCTTGTTTGACTAGTTTTTGTGCTTGTAAATTGAACTAGAAGTTGTAGGTTTTTGTGTTTTTCCACTCAGTCTACTGCATTTACAGTGAACTTTTAAGTTCTCTCGCTCACACTCTCTTGCTGAGAATTAGTGCACTCACTTAAATCTCTAGGAAAATTTTGTTGCCTCTGGACAAGCCCTCTTCTTCTTCTTCCTTCTTGTAACACCCTGTTTCCCCCAGTTTGTAAATATAACTATATTGGTCAGGGAACTATGTGTTATCACTCCAGGAAACTCTTCTAGGTTGTATCTCAAAGATGCCTGGTAACTTAGCTATTCTTGCAATTGTTCACTCAATGATGGATAATATTGGATCAAGATGAATATCTAACTAACTGGATTGTATTTTCAAGACTGTCTAGGAATATTCAAACAATGCAAGGCCTTAAGAGGTATAATCAGATAGGTGTGTATCAAATTGAACAGAAACTAATCACATCAACCAGATCATACTTATATAAAATAATAGATATGATGGGTCTATAAACTAGTATAATAACTTATGATCCTTTTCTCAATAATCAGATAGTGAGATGATAGTCACCAATGGATTATGTAAACACAAACAAATAATAGCATTCACTCATAAGCATAGAAAAAAAGGAGAAAAAAGATCTGAAAACATCAATGAAATAAGCTTGCAGGTTGAATATCTATTAGAAAAGGTCTCTATTACAATATCAGCATAGTAGAACTCAAAATTGAACCCCTGGTTCATCAAAAGTTTGTGGCTTTATAGCCTTTACATCAGATACCTAGATCCTAGAATATTGGATCAAATTTACTTAAAATAAAACGTCAAAAACTGACACAAGAAAATAGGAAAGGATCCTATTTTATAGGTCAAATCCTTATCTTTGATGGTCTTCATATCCTCATAATCTTAGACAGTTGCATGAAGCCTTCTAAGGCTGATGGATAAGGCAAAATTGCCATCTTTAGCAAAAGATAGTTTTTTCCACAAATATATAACCAATTTTATCTTCTCTTCCTTGTTGGCACCTTGAAAGTTGGAACAGAAACCTAAAACTGATGCCCTTAATTATTATCCATCATTACAATCCATCCTCGAGGCATCTGGGTGAGAAAATCTTGAATCTGTGCAAAAATGGTAGCTTTCTATCATTTCTGCGCTTTCGGTGGCTAGGAGAGCCAAAATCCGTGCCTGTTAGCCACCGAAAGCTCCACTTTTGATGGCTAATAAACAGTTGAAATGTCTTCCTAAGCCACCGAAAAGGTAGTTTTCTTTCTCAAACTTAAAACGCTTTGTTGTTGCTCGCTCCCAGCTGCTAAAATCATCACAAGAAATACTTCTCCAAGCATATTATATTTACCATCCTCCTCATCTGCAAATTTGAAAACATATGACATATCCACTTGATGATACCTTTAAACCTGTAATCGATTCACCTATGCGTTCTTTGAAATGATACGCCATTGAATACAGTCTAGTTCCTTCCTATTTTCGGGACATATGGCTGTATGTTCACAAATCTATCAACTCTAATGTAGTTGGAGTGATCTACACTGTGTACTTGAAGAACGCAAAATCCTGAGAGTAGATCCAGTTATTCAGGAGTGATAGCGTTTTAACTAGATCTGGCAGTTGACCTTTAAAACCCGATATCTACCATATCTGCAGATTTGTAACATTTGGCACATTCACCTGCGCATAAATCTTCCAACCACATTCATCTGAACTCTCCCTTTGACATCTGTAATCTCAGTTTGGAGACCTGGCAGAGAGTTTGAAGAATAAACTTATCGATGAGATACATGGACTATAGAACTAGGCGTTTGCACTTGGCTGTCGACTTGGCATGTGAATGATTTGTGTCTTGAATAGTGAAGTATCCCATATCATTCCCTTGATCTCACTCATGCCTCCAATTACCATGTCTACAACTACATCCATGACCGAGACTTTTCTACATTCAGACTTCAATTTATTTAACCTTTCTTGTCGTTATGGAATGAGTTCTTGCAATTGAGCACAAAGATCCTCTTGCGATGCAATTTGAACTTGAAACTATCGAACAGAATGATAACTGGTTGATGATTGATGAACCTGAAGTGCTATAATGCCAGATGTAAATTGTGTCATTGGATGGGCTGTCTCTGGAAGGCTGTCGATGACTTTAAAGACATAATCTGGAACCTTTGCACGACTTTGGAGTTCCTTGGCCAATGCAGACATTTGTTCTATAGTTTGCATCTTTCCAGTCAAAAGAAAACACGACTTCCCTTCAGGTAATGGTTCCCCACCAAATATTGCTGCCGGAAGTGAATTCTGACATTCTAGAATTGTGAGGCCACTAAAGAAAATACCCTTATCTCAATACCCGCTTATAGAGTAATTGGAACACCTGTAATATTTAGATAAAACTTGACACCTCTACCTCTGCAGAATATGGCAAATGAAAAGACATCTCCTAATGTAAACTCTTTTGACACTATCATCATTAATTGGACACATTATATATTCGATGAAATGAGTGGTGTCAGGATGGGCAATTGCGCTGGGCTTCTACCATGGCTATGTCAATTTATTTGAGTGTTCACTTGTATTGTTTTATGCGTTGAATGCACTTGACATGTTGATTCGGAGTTTGTGTTGTTTGGACTTAGTAGGAAATAGGTTAGAAACTTTTTTGTAATATATATTTAATAATAGAATCATATAAATATATGACTTTAGAATAAAAGTGTTGAATGACAAACTTGTCATAAAGGTGTGATAGAATTCAATAGGGATTTCTAACATTTCTTTTGTAGGTTGAGAGGAAAAAGGTCATAGGGTTTGCGTGCAAAAGTAATCAATTGAAGCTGGTCAAAACTCAATAGAATTTTTGGAGATTATGAAAATGGGTAAAGAGCAAATAGACTATGACAATTTTAGCACAAAATTTATGAAGGCACTCAAAATTTCCCAGTATCTTTTGAGCGCTAACATCTGGCTCCAATTGGGATGGAGACCTCCCTGTGAGGTTTCCAAGAACCTAGTAGTTCCAGTCACCTTTAGCATTGGACATGGAGTTGTCTAGATGCCTTTAGCATTGGGATTGGAGTTATTTTACCTGTGCAACTGATCTTCTACAAACCTGTAGCCTGCTCTACTTATTCAAAAAACTAACAATTGAAAGAGACTACTTGCTTGTAAAATAAGCTTATTCTCCTACTCCTACTCTAACCAGATTTTCATTTAGGTTAGGTAAAGGCTTATTTCCATAACAACCATCCAAGCAATTTTAATACTGAAGAAATCTCATCTTTATCACTGATCAATAAATGATGTTTGACATGAAACAATAGTGATAAGAAGTCCTTCCAGAAATCATACTCACCTAAAAACATGGGCGAGCTAAAGAAATCTGAAAATTTCAAGATCTCTGAAAAGTATAACTCCATGAATAGGGGGATCGCCCCCAGTAAATGAATGGGATAAAAGAATAATCAAAGTATAAGATTTAGAATATAGAGAAAATACTAATATAAGGAAAGAAGAGAACTAATGGAGAAAAGCACTGCCACCAGATCCTTGAAAGGAAAACCAGACACATACTATCCTTCGGGAAACAACTGCACATCTATGGTAGCCTCTTGCTCAACCATGATTGTTCCTCTGCTAGAATACTGACAACCTTCTTTTTCCCTTGAGCTCAGATTTTGATCATCAATCATCACAACTTTCTCTTTGGAAAAATGCTCAAAAGATGATGATAAAACAATGTCAAAATCATATGAATAAGGATCAGTTAAAAACATATAATTGCCTATGCAATCTTTAGTTATCATAGGCTCATTCTGATTTACAAATTGATCATAAACTTCACATGTATACCTATCTCTAGAATACTCTGCATATACTAAAGAATCAGATTCTGAATCTGAAATATACTGACTTTCAGGATGTTGTTCCATATTTGTTTCATACTCACTGCTTTCTTGCTTTGAATTTGAAATAAAATCACATGTTCACTGCTGTTCCAAAACTGGTTCACATTCATTACCTTCCTGCTCAACTTATGAAACATACTGACCTCCTGTCTGCTGACATTTTTCTTGCTTATGTGCTTGCATATTTTTAGAGTAAACCCACTCTCTGATCTTCCTGGAAACATGGATGTTCTCGTCTACCTCTCGAGCATCTTCAAACAAGCTCCTTAAGGATGAATACTTTCGTTCTAATAGAAGAAGGGAAAGTTCTGAATGAAGACCCATAACATAATATATCATGGCAGTTGTCTCTAAAGGCCGGATCTCCAAAGGCATGTCATGATAGCTGTTGCAAAATCTTCGATTGAAGACAGGCAAAGTTTCACCCTGCTTTCTCTTCAAAGCATAAAAATCAGCAAGGTATGAATCTAGTGATTTTCACTCACTCCAATACTTCAAGAAAATGTTAGAGAACTCAATCCAAGAGCTAATAAAATCGGCTCTCAGACCCTTAAAACATGCAACAACATCTTTGATCAAATACTTGGAGAAAAATCTCATGATCACATCTTCATGAACAATCTCAAAACACTCAACAAAATCCTCAAAGGATTCTAAGTGCCTCTCAACTGAAACTTGATTCTCTCTAGAAAACTAGGGAAGATATCCATAACAGTCAAGAGGGTAAGGATTAAGGAGATAGGGCAACCTTAAAGGTTTGAACATATTCATCCTGATCTTAATTTGAAAAGCAGTAGGCTAATTATGATAGCTAACATGTTGATGAGAAGGTTCAACAATAATGCCACAAGGTGTTGAGATATGGACAGGGTTTGAGTCAGTTCTGACCTCTGTATGGTTACATGGCTGATCATATTCAAGGGATATTTGAATACAATGATCGTCTTTATGAATGGGCTGAGGTATAGAAACTGAATCAACATCTACAATATAAGCAATATGCATATCTTCTTCTTCTAAAGACGGATATATACAAGAAGGATGATGATTTTCTGAATATACAAATCAAAAAATGATTCTCTTTACACGCGAAGGGAAAAGCATGAAAGAGATGATAAAGAAAAACAACAGTTCATGAAGCAAACTAATGAACTGATACCTGGATTTGAAATTCAACTCATTCATCTTCTGTCAATTAGATCCTTCCCAGTGGAGTCTTATTAAATTCAGATGGATCAGAGAAATAAAAGGCTTTGTAAATATGCCCTAGCAGCAGGGCTAGATTTTCTTCCCCTTTTACAAACAGGTCTTAGAGAACATAATCTACTACAGGTAGACTGGTATGAGTATAGGAGTAGAGTTTTTATGGTTCTGTCAAAGAAGAGGAGCAATCCTCTTCTGGGGTAGATTGTTCAATTGTTTCCCAAAACTATGTACAAAAAAATTCTCAGGAAAAGGATTTATAACAACAAAAACTAATGAAGGTTCATCACCCTTTGGATTCTCTGATTTAACTACATTTTTCTGAGAAAAAGAAACTTCAACAGAAGTAGACTGAATGGAAGGTGTTCTAGGTACAGATGAAGAAGCAGTACCTCTCGAGATACCTGATCTAGATGTCTTTACTGCTTTGGAAGTTTTCCTTTGTAGAGCTCTTCCTCTTCCGATGATCTTCTTTGGGTATGCAACAAGTGTTTATGGTGGTCTCTCTTGATTTTCTCTGGTATGAGCCCTCCTCGAAGCCACAATTCTTCAATGGAGTTTCCAAATAGAAGATTACAATCAATGAAATGTCCAGGCTTTGTCTATCATTAAAGCTGGATCTATGTCATCTCCCAAGGAAGCTGAGCTTCAATCTCCTCTCCCCCGCAACAACGCCAATTTGTTATCACTCTAGGAAACTCTTATAGGTTGTATCTCAAAGATGACTAGTAACTTAAGTATTCTTGCAATTGTTCACTCAATGATGGATAATATTGGATCAAGATGAATATCTAACTAACTGGATTGTATTTTCAAGACTGTCTAGGCATATTCAAATAGTGCAAGGCCTTCAAGAGATATAATCAGATAGGTGTGTATCAAATAGAACATAAACTAATCACATCAACCAGATCATACTTATATAAAACAATAGATATGATGGGTCTAGAAACTAGTATAATAACTTATGATCCTTTTCTCAATAATCAGATAGTGAGATGGTAGTCACCAATGGATTATGTAAACACAAACAAAGAATAACATTCACTCATAAGCATGGACAGAAAGGAGAAAGAAGATCTGAAAACATCAATGAAAGAAGCTTGCAAGATGAATATCTATTAGAAACGGTCTGTATTACAATATCAACATATTAGAACTCAAAATAAAACCCCTGGTTTATCAAAATTTTGTGGCTTTATAGCCTTTACATCAGATACCTAGATCCTAAAATACTGGATCAAATTTACTTAAAATAGAAAGTAAAAAACTGACACAAGAAAATATGAAAGGATCCTATTTTATATGTCAATTCCTTACCTTTGATGGTATTCATATCCTCATAATCTTCGACAGTTGCAGGAAGCCTTCTAAGGCTGATGGATAAGGCGAAATTTCAATCTTTAGCAAAAAATAGTTTTTTCCACAAATAGATAACCAATTTTATCTTCTCCTCTTTGCTGGCACCTTGAAAGTTGGAAAAGAAACCTAAAAATGATGCCCTTAATTATTATCCATCATTACAAACCATCCTCGAGGCATCTGGGTGAGAAAATCTTGGATCTGTGCAAAAATGGTAGCTTTCTGTCATGTTCTGCGCTTTCGGTGGCTAGGAGAGCCAAAATCCAAGCCTGTTAGCCACCGAAAGCTCCTCTTTTGGTGGCTACTGAACAGTTGAAATGTCTGCCTAAGCCACCGAAAAGGCAATTTTCTTTCTCAAACTTAAAATGCTTTGTTGTTTCTCGCTCCCAGCTACTAAAGTTATCACAAGAAATGCTTCTCCAAGCATATTATATTTACCATCCTCCTCATCTGCAAACTTGAAAACATATGACATATCCACTCGATGATACCTTTAAACCTGGAATCAATTCACCTGTGCATTCTTTGAAATGATACACCATTGAATACAATCTAGTTCCTTCCTATTTCTGGGACATATGGCTGCATGTTCGCAAATTTGTCAACTCTAATGTAGTTGGCGTGCTCTACACTGTGTACTTGAAGAACAAAAAATCATGAGAGCAGATCCAGTTATTCAGGAGTGATAGCATTTTAACTAGATCTGGTAGTTGACCTTTAAAACCCGATACATACCATATTTGCAGAGTTGTAACATTTGGCACATTCACCTATGCATAAATCTTTCAACCACGTTGATCTGAACTCTCCCTTTGACATCTGTAATCTCAGCTTGGAGACCTGGCAAAGAGTTTGAAGAATAAACTTGTCGATGAGATACATGGACTATAGAACTAGGTGTTTGAACTTAGCTGTTGACTTGGCATGTGAATGATTTGTGTCTTGAATAGTGAAGTATCCCATATCACTGCCTTGATCTCTCTCATGCCTCCAATTACCATGTCTACAACTACATCCGTCACCGAGACTTTTCTACATTCAGACTTCAATTTATTTAACCTTTCTTGTCGTTATGGAATGAGTTCTTGCAATTGAGCACTAAGATCCTCTTGTGGTGCACTTTGAACTTGAAACTGTCGAACATAACCATAACTGGTTGATGATTAATGAACCTAAAGTGCTATAATGCTAGATGTAAATTGTGTCATTGGATGTGCTGTCTCTGGAAGGCTGTCAATGACTTTAAAGACATAATATGGAACCTTTTCATGAATTTGGAGTTCCTTGGCCAATGGAGACATTTGTTCTATAGTTTGCATCTTTCTAGTCAAAAGAAAACACAACCTCCCTTCAGGTAATGGTTCCCCACCAAATATTGTTGTCGGAAGTGCATTCTGACATTCTGGAATTGTGAGGCCACTAAAGCGGATACCCTTATCTCAATACCCGCTTATAGAGTAATGGGAACACCTGTAATATTTAGATAAAACTTGACACCTCTACCTATGCAGAATATGGAAAATGAAAATACATCTCCTAATGGCAACTTGGCACTTTGAATTTGTCTGCTTGTAAACTCTTCTGACATTGTCATCATTAATTGGACACATTATATATTCAATGAAATGAGTAGTGTCAGGATGGGAAATTGTGTTGGGCTTCTACTATTTGGTAACCTTATGAGTTTACCTTGCACTGACTCATAGCTTAAAGCTCCATGAGTTAGGAAGGAGTTCCCTTTAGACTAGTAGTCTAAGAGACTTTGAACTCATGCCTAATCCCTTAACCAAAAACCCAACTAAGAGCGAGGATTATAGTCCAAGAGATATCTAAAGACCCATGTGACCTAGGTCTAGGAACCCTGCACAAAAAGGAGTTAGCCCATCAAGTTTTCTGAACCTTGGAGATCGAAGCTCTAAGATGTCAAATTGCATGATAGTCAAGTTACCGAACCACCGATGACTTAAGAATCCGACAGCAGAGATGGAGGCGATCCATTTAACAAGAGGAGAGGCCATCCTAGTTGTCAGATCAACTCAAACGCCCACTGGGCTTAACGAATCAAACACCAACCACTTGATTAA
The DNA here is from genome assembly GCA_009831015.1 of Picea engelmannii. Lineage (NCBI taxonomy): Eukaryota > Viridiplantae > Streptophyta > Pinopsida > Pinales > Pinaceae > Picea > Picea engelmannii. The sequence continues at coordinate 154,269 of ML811534.1, read as the reverse complement.
ATCGATGGTTGGGAATCATTGCAAAGTGCGAAGGTGAAATTAGAGGACATACTAGTTCACGGCCTACAATCAACCCACATCGTCGATCTCATTAGGAATGGGAGATCAATGACTAGGATTTGACTAGAGTTGAGTGAACACTTCCCAGATTGTGTAGGTTGGACCCCACAATCAATGTGAACCTTCGATCTATGAGCAAAAATCGAGGGTGGGGAAATCATTGCAGAGCACGAAGGTGAAAGTAGTGGACACGCTACTTCGCGACCTGCAATTCACCAATTCCATTAATCTCATTGGGTTGGAATATCAATGAATCTAGTTCGACCAAGTTGGGTGAGTACTTCCCAGATTGCGAAGGTCAAGCTCTCTAGTAAGGAGCATGCACGTTGGGGCCTTGCAATTACTGAGAACTGTTGATCGGTGGACACCTCGTTATTTTTTGGATCATAACCGCCAGACCTTGAACAATTGTGAGAAGGATGGTCGTGAGCCCCTTAGGAAATCCATGGAGTAACAGAGTCCTTCGGTATTGTTGGACTGAGAGAATTGAAAAGCTTAGAAGAGATAATGTTTTCAAGAGCAAAGGCAAGACCCAAGATAGCCGAGCTCGCAGGAGGAATGAAAGCTGAGGCATTTGAAGATCTACAAAACTTTTCCAAGTTGGATGAAGTCAAAATCTCAAGAGAAGGAGAAAAAAAAACCATTAGATCGATTGTGGGGAGAATCCTGGACCATTATATCAACATCCAGAGAAGAAGAGGGGAAGCATTGAGAAGGAACTGATCCTAACCGCCAGATTTGAGCACAAAGGGACAATATTCGTCTGATCTAAGCTAAAGTGCATGAGTTTTTACCTTTGTGTGCATAGGAGGGTTGACTGGCCAAAGTCCTGAAGTCCCAAAGAGAATTGGGACCGTTCATTTCCAAGAGGGACAGGTGGCGCAAGATCCACAACTCTTGAGCAAGAGCTTGTGGTCAAGGAGAGAGAGCGGAATCATCGAAGACCCAAAGTAGGTTCTAGTAATTGATCGCCAGGAGAGGTATTGTCAATAGATAGGAGTCTCCGAGTGAATGCACTTTGGAAGAAAACGAGTTCATAGAAGCTTGAAACTTACGAAGCCCGAAGAGATGATAACCCAAAGAATATCCTGTCCGTTGGACAGCAGCAGACACGTGTCAATAGATAGAATATTTCAGGGAAAATCACTCCGAAGGTTTCCAAGTGAGGAGTGAGACAAACTCCCAAAGCCTCGAAAGACAAGGAGCCAAAAATCCGAAGAGAATCTGGACCGTCAAATCCAGAAGGGCACATGGCGACAGATAGTGAACTCCGAGTGGAAGCACTCTGGGAGAACATGAAGGAGAAGAGTTTGAAATTTTCGAATCCTAAACTGTTGAAGCAACCAGGAGCCATCGATCTATAGGAGGACACATGTCATCAGATCGTGGACTCTGAGTAAAATGCTTTGGGACAAATAGAGTGTGAGGAAAACTGAGATTTGAGATCTCCGACAGTCGAAGTTATGAAGCGGGTTAGAGTCATTGATTAAGGAGGACGCATGGCAGATGATCTATCATTTAAGAGAAATCACTCCGGAAGAAACAAAGGTTTGAGAATTGAATTTCTCGTTGCGCGAAGGGAGAAATCAATCACAGTCGCTGATTTAAAGGGAGACATGTGGAAGCAGATCCGAAGGTCCGAAGGTAAAAACTTCGGAAGATTCATGAGAAGGAAAAAGTTGGGAGTTGAAACTCCCGAAACCCTAAGTCCAAAGTAAATTTGGACCATCATATCCAGAGGGATATGTGGCGACGGATTACGAGTTTCAGATAAATGCATTTTAGTTTCAGTTGAGAATTGGGAAACCCGAATTTCGAAGACCTGAAGGGATCACAACCGTCGATCTACAGAAGACACACGTCAATGGATTATCAGTTTCGGATAAAAGCCATCAGGGAAAAATGAGAGTTGGGGTTTGATATTGTCGAAGCCCAGAATACCGAAATGATTAGATCCGTCGGTCTAAGAGGATACACAATAAGAGATCTGTCATTGTGGGAGAAGGCAAGATTTGAGAGTTAAAAACTCTGAAACCCTAATCGTGAAACAAATCATGTCCATTGATTCAAAAGGGTCAGATTTGACCTTTTGGTTCGAAAAGGGAAGATCTGAGTCGTTCGTTTAGAAGTACCATCAAGATCGTGAGATCAAAGGGTCACGTTGAATTGTGGAGATAGAAAATGCTCGGACTTTAAAAGTTTGAGGTCGGGCCGCAATTGAAACCACAATATTGAGAAAGAGACACGTGGTGGCTCGTGGTGAATTGCATGGAGAAAAGAAGTTAGACTCAAACCACCCTTGTCTGTGCCCGCAATCACGTGATTGGCATTCGATCGTAACCCACGGTCATATAAGATGGTCGTCAAATAAAAAGGGGGCTAGGCCCTTAATTTTCCAAATTAGAGAGCCAAGAGCGAGGTTTTGTTCCTGTAAGGAGAACAAAATTTTTATGCCCCACCGTGGGTGTGTTACACTTCTCATCGACCTTGCACTATGTAGAACCATATTCTTATTCTATAATCAACTCTCTCTAATTATAGAATCAACTCTATGTTCTTCCTTTAAAATATCAATTATGTTTGATACTTGAAAGTATTGCTAAGTAGTAACAATGCATGATCTGTCCTTGAAAGAACAAAAAAATCTATCCCTGAAAGTGAAGATCTGCATGTGGAAATAAAAAAAATAGTCCCATTTTGTGTTGAAGCTCTACTCAATAAAACATAGCAGATGTGGGTTGATTTATTTTATAACAACTGACTTAATAATTGTAATAAAGAAGCCTCTCATTTGTACAGAGATGTAAAGAAGCTTGTTATGATTATTAACATAACATATGTGGGTTGATCCACGTAATATCATATTGCATACACATTTATATTTGAGATAGAGATATGACATAAAGATATTCCATTAATAATCAAAACAAGGAAATTACATGATAGAACAATGAACCAGGATTGAGAGATTGAGAAATATCAAATGCCAAATTTCTAAGGAGAATTGTGAGACAAAATATAGTTCACTAGGTGAGTAAAAGATATAAGAGGTTACAAAGAGTATATACAAGTATATGTGAAAATACACCAATAATTGAATAGAAAAATGGTTGTCTTGGCTTTCCATAATGATCTTGGGTGGCTATATATATTCCTATGACTCTTGGCATTCTTGGTTGTGAGCAAGTTCACAAAATGTGAAAATCATGCATGCAAGGTTGGAATTTAATGCATGTAGCTAATTTAGTGCACTAAATGGTGTATACATGACCCTTGAAGGATTACTTCTTAATCTATATCCATACCTTATTTCCAATCTAAAAGTAATGAGGGCCACAATGCATGTTGGTGCAATTACATGCATAGTATATTACCAAACATAAATTATCAACTGAGATTCGTAATCAGTAGAGTTGATGCACTATATGTGTCGACAACAGGTAGTATATCTATGTCTGATGAGTATAGCATAAAGAAGAGACATTCGAAACTCAACACTCTATTTTCACACTTCAAAGATAACACTCTCCACACATTTCAAAATTCAGAAAGCAAAACTCATAAACAAGCATATGATCTAAAGCTCTTGCTCAGGTGATGGACCTGTTCATTGATGGCTCATGAAAGGAAAAGATGAACTTTGATTCTATCTGCTAGAGAAACTAAACTAATGAAAATTAATACTTTGCGCATTCACAACACTCCATTATAGGTGCATGTAGGGTGAGATATGGAGATCCAACTATTCCAACATTGCCACACTTTGCAACAAATTCTAATAGTGAAATCAAAACAAAATAATATGAAATCAAAATAACATGTACATGAAATGAAAATCTACACTAATAATTTACAATGATCTTACCAAGTTGGATCGGTGGTCCTTGTCGATGCCAACATGGAAACCTTTAGATCAGTCAATGCTAACTTCTAAAAGACACAAGATCATTGAATTCAGACTTGCATTAATCTTCAACAAGTAGGTTTAGAAACAGAGTCTTTTCATGAATCCAATATGCATCATAACAACTCCCCCCCTCATGAATATAGAGAAATCTCTTTTATACATGAGAGATTTGAAAAGAAGATAACCATCTCATAATTACAAATCCACTTTTCTCTCAACCAATTTCCCATTATTACAAAATATGATCCTTCAAATCCTCACACATATCTCTCATATATCTTGGATACGATATTTTATCCATTCCCCATGATCTTCTCCTTGAAATAGTCTTTAATTATCTCCTCAAATCTTGAAATGGTGGAGGAAGTATTCGAGAAGTATTTTTGAATTGATCCTTCACATATTCCTACACATTACAAAGATCACACATTTTTGATATATATATGAAAACATGTCGATTTTCTAATATTTAATCACAAATTCTCTTTTAATACTAAAATGAATAAAGTGGAAAATAATAAGGTGAAACCCAAATATATTTATGAAAATGATATCATGAAAGGTTAATGGGGCGATGGAATGTGAAGAATGACGAAGGGAAAGGTGGATGAAAATATGACATTTCTGAGTCCCAACATACCCCCCAACTGAACTTTTTGCATGTCCGCATGCAACTGTGCATGGATCTTCTCAAGAAATTTTGGCATCTAAATTTTGAATTTGAGTGATGATAATGAATGTTTCCAGGATGGGAATGACATGAGTAACAATTGACATTTTCTTATGGTTGGTTCTTTTGTGACAACCATGAATATAAATAATGTTGGTTCTTGTGTTAACAACATTTATTTCATTATTTGTTCTCTTGTTGTTGTAGGAAAATTCCCATGTGGACAGGTGAATTCCCTCTTGGATATTAGACCCCTATGACCAAGACAGAAAAGGGATAACTTTGAACACTGACTTTCCTTTAAACATAGCTAAGATAGTCAATAGATAATAGGAAGAAAGTATGAGTACCTTTTTACGAAGTTTGTCCTCGCTCAGTCCAAGTTAATCTTGATCCCCAAGTCCTTTAACAAGTCCTGCAATCCAATAAACAATGAAGAAAAAGAATACTTCCTATTCTACCATGATTAGTTTAAAGATATATTTATCCAAAAGACAAGCTCATGCAAATTTAAACAATCTTGATGGAAACATGCTAAGAACATGTATTAATGAGAACAAAATAAGCTGCTTACAAAGTGTAGATGCAGATGTAGCAGCCTCACCAAGCTCTCCTTGTCCAACCCCTACACAAAGGTCCCAAGACAATATGTTTGATACCTCAAATGATTCCTTCCTTATGAGATCATAAGTTTGGCATCTCTAAACTTCTCCATGCCCTCCTTCTCCATGGAAATACCTCATTATATAGGATTTGGAGGCTTAACTACCATGGAGAGGATCTCTCATCAGATCCACTAAAAAATGGATCTCTAAGATATTTAAGGAGAAAATATTTCTTAAGGATTTTAGGGAGGAAATGTCTCTCAAGGATTTTAAAGAGGAAATATTTCAACCATCCATGAGATCCTCCACCTTCCCTAAAAAATAGAAAACCAAATGTGAGGTGGATTCTCACACTTAATTACTTTCTTTTTCATGAATATTGATAATAATTCACGTGCACTTGGTATTTTGGACTTCATGTAATATATCCCTCCTCCACATTCACTAGGGATTGTGAGATAGGTTATTCCATGGTGTCAAGGTGTATAAGACACTTATATGACACTTACGACACTTAGGGTGAGGTACCTAGGTGTGAAAATTTCATGTGTAACATAATGCCCCCTAAAGTGTGAGGTCAAAAGAGAGAATGATGGCCGAAACACTTTACAAATCTTTGATGCAAGGGTGTGGATTCATAGAACCTAGTAGAAACTGCAAACACCCATAAAAAAATATTAATACATGTTCCATTTCTGAGGTAGGCATACCTATGCTCGGAAGACGATATGACTCATAGCACGACCGTTGACCAATACACTGTAGATCCATGAAAAAATATTGACTAAGGATATGGCCACCAAAGATACAATGTGGATCCATACCTCCATGACATGAACTGATCGTAGCCATGAAAAATACACAGTGGAGCTATGAGAATATAAAACATAGCTACAGACGAATACAATGTGGATCTACGTGACATTCTATATCAGCATGCTCAAATGATCTCCTTCACAGCCTGGGAAAAAAAATTAACAGAGTGAAAGCTCAACCCAGGGTCTTCATCCCAATCCCGATGTTGTACGAATTTGGCCATGTGAATAGATGTTTTGATGTCGAACATGGTAGAAACCACTTGATTACTGGTCATTGAGGTAAACCGTTAACAAGTGCGAGGGAAATCACCAATGATGTCAATGAATCCCAAGGTACCCTAGTACATTCCAGTGAATGTGAATAAATGAGCTGAGGTTGAACATTCATGGAATCATTTGATCAGAGGTCAATGATGTAAACCCACTGTCAGAAACGAGGAGCCCCCCCATTGATCCATGCAAGTCCCAAGGTACTAACTAGTTTCTAAGTCTAATTCCTGTATGATGTGTTGAAGTCGACAGGAAAAGACTCGTCGAAAGAGGGCCTTGATGTATCCCCCATAAACAACATGAAACTGACATAGAGATGTAAGATGGTGAATCAAATGAGTATGTACTGACATAGGTAATGGAAATTGGTAATACTGTAGATGGATGGTTTGAAGTGAAACTTCCCTTGAACAAGATGAGGCACGACAATTGACTTGGAAGCATTGAGTCGATGAGTACCAAAATGTAATGTGATGACAATAAGAGCACTCTTCGACTAAACAAAAAGGTATGGAAACACATGGAATTGGTATGAATCAGAGACAAGCATATTACCCAACTGTAAGACGAGACACAAACAGGTGCCATGTTCAAGGGAGACAAAATATGCAATAAAGGATTCTCAAAAAATTGACCCACTTCCTTCAATTTTTCCCCCACCCAGATAGATGAGTACCTCTTTTTAATTTAACGAGCTCGAGGAGGGTAATACATGCTCGATATAACTCACCTTCGGTAAGTCCCTCTTCCTTTTCTTAACGAACTGGAAGAAATAAGGGTTCGTTCCCATATGGGCCCTTCAATGTGTGATTTTAATGAGTCTAGAGAAGGAAAACTCGGTGGTTTTTCATGTTTAGAGAGTATGAAAAGAACTTAAAGGTGACTCCAGGGTTGTCCTTTTTCGTAATTTTAGTCTCTTGAGGCCGAAAAGGAGATAAAATACCACTTGAAATATGCCCTTTCAAAACTTTTAACAAGTGTGAAAGGAAGCAAGATTGACACAACCCTCCTAACCCATAGGTTGGAAGTCCATGTACACAGGATCTTTCCTCTTCCACTAGCCTGAAGAGCTCTCAACAATTGGCTCTTCTATTTCCTTTTTGGGAAATCTTCACCCACAAATAACCTTTGAGAAATCCCCCCCCTTTATACTTCGGGAGATCGGACTTCGCGATTTCGCGAATCCGGTGGTCAAGCGCCCTGCCTCTCAAATCCCCGAAATCCGAATTTATGACACTTGGCCTTTTCTCTCTCTATTTCTCCTTTCTCCTTATCATGATTTAGAGAGTTGTGATGTCATGCAACTTGTCCCCCCGACTCTCGAAATCATGATTCCTACATTACTGAAACTCCAATGTTCGGTCACCAAAAGAAATCGACGACCGTGATTCCCTGCTCGATCCAACGGTCAGCATGATATTCACGTATCGGAAGTTCGAGACTCTCGATGCCAAAACCTCATGCCAACACAAAATCTGAATTCCCAAATCCCGACATTTATTTCATCTTTTTGACTTTTTCAAGTTGCGATGTCATGCAACTCTGCTCCACGAACCCCGAAATCTCGATTGACTTTCCTATCGGGACTTTCCCCAAACTCTTGGATTTCTGCCACGCATCCTCCTATGATGGACGGTCCTCAATCATTTCACAATTTCACGAAATCAAATGCCTAAATGCTCTGCATCCTGTCCTCTTGATCCTCGAAGTTCCAACATGCGAAATGTTGATGGACTCTTGATCACCGCCACGTGTCTCAACAGACGGACGGTCCTGATTCAGTTCAGGATTTCGTGACTTGCGATTCCCTGATGTCACAATTTCTCTGTCAACTTGAAACCTCAGTAGCCAAAATACCGAGAGATTCTTGATCTCCAACACGTGTCCTAATGAATGGACGACTGAGATCAAATTCAGGGTTTTCACTATGAAGTGACCCGATCTCCTATCCTCGAGATTTCTGATATCTCGAATTCCGAAGTCCCGATATCCCGACGCCTTTTGGGACTCTCACTCTTCTTGCGAGGGATTAAACCCCGTGCAACTCCTGTCAGATCCCACGACTGACGGGCATCTAAGTGAGTTCTGACGGTTCACGATCTCCTGAGCTTGAACCTTTGGAAACAGTTGTAACCCCCTTGCTTCTCTGTTAAATTGGACAACTGGCGGGACTTCACAAATTCTCTATGGAGAATTTCGACTGTCCGTCTCTTCCCTTGAGAACTTCCATGAAATTTAAAAAAAATATTTCTCTGTGTGGAACTTGTCCTCCTACAGCACGACGTCACTACACCTCTTTTCAATTCTTCAAGGCATTTAGCCTCTTGCTTCCCTTCGACGACTTCGAAGGTTCAAACCCTTCTGAGGTTTTCCACGACTTCGAGTCTTTCAAAAAACTCTTGCTCACACTCCTTGTGGAATACCTTCAACCACTTTCAAGTGTTGAAATCCTTTCAACTCTGCGCACTTCCTGCAACAACAGTCTCTCAACAAGTCATTCAGGTTACAATCCCCTGAAACTCTACTCAGCCTGTGCACACCTTGTACGGCTCCTGTGCTCAACTTGCACTTCTGTGAAAATGAGAACAATTGTTATCTCTCCTGAGATTTCAGAGATGAACTCTGACTTCTGTCAATGCACTCCTTGCGAACAAACTCCACTGCACTCCTTGCAGGAATTTTACTCACTCAGACAGAGAAACAATTGAAACTCATTTCTTACTCTTCCTCCTAGACCTCAAACATTCAACAAGAAATCATTCATACATAGCATAAAAACAATTGCATGACAGAAAGAGTAAAGAATTCATGAGCATAATATTCAATAATGCATACACAGAGAATATTTGGACACCATGAATCTGATTCAAAGCCTTTTTGTATTAATCCAGAACTTCTGTACATGGAATTTGTCTATACAACTCTCTGCTTCTTCTCTTCTATGCTCTATGATCTCAATTGACATCCCTTTACAATACATAATGAGGGTGTCTATATCTCGTTTCCCTCTTTCATTCTAAACTGTCTAATCTACGCATTAAATTCTATCTACTTGCATTAACTATTATAAATGCCTTCTACCTACTAAGGACAAGAGCAGATCGCTCAAGGTCCTTTTACATTATACAAGTGTGCCTCTGTTTAATGATCTCATTGTCATTACATAACATTTTCAAAATTTGCACTAGGTGCTTTTCCAGCTATCTTTTATCTCCGCGTTGGCTCGCTTGAGATGCTCCTTCATCAAAGATCACTCGACAATATTTTCATGTTTAGAGAGTCTGAAAAGAGCTTAAAGGAGACTCCAGGGGGTTCCTTTTTCGTATAACCTTTATGAGTTTGAAAAAGTGATAAAAGTATGCTCGGTTACATTCTCATGTATTTGCGAGCAAGAGAAAGAACAAAGACTAAGCTTGGTATCATTTTCATTTTTACACAAGCTTGAAACAAAATTAAACTTATGCTTGTAAATTCCCAATGTAATTTCCAAAGGTTGGGATACCCATGGATGGTTGGTACTCTGCCCCCAGCTTGAAAAGCTAGTGGAATAAATCCATAATGATAATCAAAGGCTAGAGACATGCCCCCCCAAGATTCAATTCATTCATCGACTTTGAGGTTGTCATCGATTTCTGTACTAGAGGGAGAAAAAAGGATACAGGTGGATGAAATGAAGGTTCAAATATGAGACCTAACGAAAGACTCAACTTGAAATCTATGAGATCTAGAGAAAGACGCGAACTAACAGGAGAGGTGACTATTTCATTTTTTAATGAGCTTGATATAGGAAAAGAACTATGCTCAAGGCTCCAGGTTCAATCCCCAGATTTATGTTTCATTTTTTAACGAGATTTCTACAAAGAGGAAAACTATGCTCAAGACCTCTGTTTCATTTTTTAACAATCTTTCCATAGAGAAGTAAAACTATGCTCGTGGTTCCGAGTTCAATTTCCAAATTTTTGTTTCATTTTTTAACGAGCTTGCTACAGAGAGGAAAACTATGCTTGTATCTTCTGTTTCATTTTTTAACGAGCTTGCTATAGAGAGGAAAATTATGCTCGTAGCTTTTGCTTCATTTTTTAATAAGATTGACACATAGAGGAAAACTATACTCTGGAAGGAATACATGTCAAGGGACAAACGTCATCCATGGCTTCCAGAAGATCTTCTCTTGATGGAAGAAAATCACTCTAGAAGGAATACATGTCAATGACCTCAATAAGGGTAGGGAGATCTGGCTCTAATAGCCCTATTGAAGAGATCACCATGTCAACTACCAGATCTAAGTCACAAAAGGCTGAGCTTATAGTGAGAGGCTCATCTTCATCGGTATATAAAGGCATGGGAGATAATGCCACATAATTGACCTATGGAGGGGGTGATGCCATTTGCATATAAGAACCGTTTAGGGATGTCAATGGGTTGGTAATCAAGTCAGGACCAATGAATGAAAGTTTATCAATAGCCACAATTATTCCATTGTGAGGAAAATATATCACACGAAAAAAAGTGGACATAATAGCTTTCATGGAATAGACATAATCTCTCCCAAGGAGTAAATCAAAATCCAAGGGGTCCTAGAATACCATAATATTAATAAAGACAGTTTTCCCTCCCAAAGTTACAGGAAGCCGAGGAAGGAATTCTAAAGGGTGACTGGTTCTTTTGTTAAAAGATAACATATTCTTCATAACTGGTACATGCTGAGGATAACCGAAATCTTGCCAAGCAATAGAGGATAGAATACTAACAGACACACCTTCATCTATTAGGGTTTGAGGAATGACCCAACCACAAAATTGTATTGTAATCTTGAAAGGAATGTGAGAGGGAAGACGAGGTCTAGTTAGTGCACCCCAATAAAAAAGGATGACCTCATTACTTGGAGGGGGTTTCACGGGAGAAGGAGGAATGCCCCCCAGCACGGTAGATTCTGTATCAATGAGAAAAACATGGGCAGTATCAGGTTTACTCTTTAGAGGAAGAGTAGGATCGAACGATCATGGGATTAGATCGACCACTTGGGTTTTATTCTCCAAGGGAGAATGGGGTTGATGGATGGTGTAACGGGAGCAACCACTTTGGCACTGTTCATAGGAGGAGTGGGATTGATCGATGATGTAACCGGAGCAACCAATTTGGCACTCCTCAATGGAGGAGTGGGATAGACCGATGGTGGAATTAGATCGACCAATTTGGAACTCTCCGGATGAAGGGTGGGATTGACCGATGAAGGGACTGGATTAGTCACTTTGGGTTCGCTCTTTATATGAAGAGTGGGGTTGACCGATGATGGAATTGGATCAACTACTTTGGTTAGTGGTTCAACCGAGGATGAAACCAGATTGACCACCTAATCAACCGAACTGTCTGGGGATGGAACCAGACTAACCATTCCATCGACTAATGATGGTTTGGGAGGAATATTACGGTAACCAGTTGGAAGTTCAAGCTTTTCTAGAAGAGAAGAAGTCTTGTCCATATGAGGACAAAGGTAAGAGTAATGGTCACCTTCGCATAACATGCAAGGAAATTTGACAGTTGTCTTCTTCTTACCAATCATAACGTCACTAGTTGATGAGGTGTCACCAGTATGTCCAACAGGGGCCGATGACATGGAGGACCACATTTCTAAGACCTTGGGAAGACCATGGAAATCCCTCATAAAGTGGTCACCCTTACTGTTAAGCCCTAATAATGGCTCATTACCCCTTAATTGGGGCATATTAGATTAGTAATTTTATTTTATTTATGTCGGCTTTAGGCCATTAGTTGTAATTTAGATTAGTAATGTTATTTTATTTATGTCGGCTTTAGGCCAATAGTTGTAATTATACCTCCTAGTCTCCTATATATACCAAGGAGACATTTTCATTTTGAATCATCTTGTACTTGAACA
>ML811534.1:124024-137819 GCA_009831015.1 Picea engelmannii | reverse complement strand
AAAGAAAAATCTAAGGTTCAAGTAGTGGAAGATCACATCGAGAATCAACAACAAATTCTCCAAATCTTAAAGGACAACCTGACCATGGCACAAAATCGCATGAAACAACAAGCAAATCAACATCGTAGTGAAAGAAGTTTTGATATTGATGTTTGGTTGTTAACACTTACAAAGACTGCAAGGGAATTTGGGTTTCAAATTCTTTGTTTTAATCTTGTCGACCTCATCAACACTCCCAGTACGATTGAAAGTAGCTGGTTGCTTAGAGCCAACATCTGATGCAATTGGAGGCTTGGTCCCTTTATGGTTCTTATTATTATTCTCTTTATGTTTATTATTCTTTTTATCAACCTAGATATTTGCTTTAGATCTTTCACTAAGCGAAGAAGGAGAAAGGGAAGAAGACTTAACAGGTGAAGAAGGGAAAAGTAGACATGAGGTTGATGTGTGGGTGGTGTTCTTACATCTGAAGCACTTGCTACATTCGATATTACCAGAGTGGAAAACAACCATACCAGTAACCCAATTGTGAGACCTGGAAGGCTCAAAGTAGCGATGTAAGGAGGACTAATGTTTCTGTAAGAAGGAAAAACAAAAGGTTCCCCCGGAGTAGGGGTTGCTCCAATGGTAGTTTCGAGAACTGACGCCATTAAAAAAATATCCAACCTAGAGTCTATTAGGGAAAATAAACAACACACGCTAAAAATATAGGAAGAAATCAAACAAACAAAACCTTCTCACAATGAACACACTAGTTGGTGATGAAATCCAATGTTGCGGGAACAATGTAAGAAGGGGCTGAGATAGAGCGCGTGGAAAAGTTACGTTGATGACATGCTTAATGAAATTACACCCTCGTGCAAGCTCCCACACATAATCATGGGTATACCCTCCAAGGAGCTCGAGTGAGTTTGGCCAACACCTATTCCAGGTACTGTGAAGACTTTCCCCTCCACAGTCACCTCATGTAAAGACCCTAAAGAGATAGGATACTAAGGTTACCAAATACAACAATGATTCTTGGGGAAACAGTCGATAGTTCGATTCATGCACAAAGGTAGGGTATCTAGCCCAAAATCAACTCAAGATGCTCCCACACATAATCGTGGGTATACCCTCAAGTGACCCCCAATAATATGTGCAATCTCTACACTAACACCAACAAAGCAGGGTGAGTAACTCTATCGGCCCTAATGCGACCTCATGATTGAACCTTGTGTTAGAAGGGCTTCCCAGGAAAAAATGTAGTAAATGGATTTCACCATTCCTTAACTCAATATTCTGTTTTTTTTTACATCTTTGGAAAATTATCTTTCACACCTATTCCAAAGCCCTACACCCTAAGCTAATGTAGGTTTGCTACCATAAAATATAAAAATGTCTGATTAATTTTATTTTAGCACTTGATTTTTAAGGTTGTTGTTTTCTCAAGAGGAAAATGGCATGGACTAAATGATGTTTTGACCGACTCTAAACAATGAAAATACATGGTAATGCAAATATTCCACTTCGATGAAAGCTATATTATGAGAAGGAGAAAATGTTTTAGCATTCCCAGATGCACAATGTCCCAAAATGCCAAAAACCATGCAATTTCGCTACTTCAAATGCAAGCTAGTTTCACTACCCAAAAGAAAGAATGAAACTATGGTATTTGTTTGATTTTAATGTATAAATAAATTAAATTCAAATCCTTCAATTCTCCACAACTTTCAATCAGAAGAAAGAGTCAGATGCAGATGAAAAAGACACGAAGCGACAAAGGTCTTCAAACAAAGCATGCACTCAAAACAATAAGAACTAAAATAAAATAAATAGGAGATAACCTGTTATAAAAAGAACTCAATCAAGGATTCTAAAACCAACAAGCATCCAAGGAGTACAAGAAAATGCAGAGAAGAATCCAAGAAAAGACAGGGAGAAAGAGAAAATACTCAAATTGTCCTGACAAAACAAGAAGCTAGAAAGGGAAATTTCACATTTATGAAAAAGTTTCAAGCTCCAATAAATACAATAAGGAGTGATAAGTACCAAATATCAACCTAAATAACTTCACAAACCAACATACAAAGTCTTGGTAAATACTTCCACAAAACAAGCTGAACAAATCTGAGCAGAAGAGGGCAAAAATCCTCCAAGAAGGAGACCATCGCTCCCTGTCTCAAGGGTATAGAGAATTGCATCACTTTGTAAATCATTGTAGGTGAGTGCTAGTTCTCTAATATGGCCTACAGGGGAGTGTTGATCTTCCCAGAACCTAAAAAATAGAGCCAAAAAATGTAGAAAAACTCACCCATAATTCACAGAAATTGTTGAAATTGCTAGTGAAGATGGGAGAAAGGTAATGGATCATAAACAAACAATAAAACCAATCTAAAATGTGGAAGAAGGGCAGGGAAAAACCAAGTAAATAAAAATCTGTGTTGATCCCCAATGGAGTTGCTGATTTCTATTGTAGGAAAATTCCCCTGCGGACAGGTGAATTCCCTCTTGGATCTTAGACCCCTATGACCAAGACAAAAAAGTGCTAACTTTGAACACTGACTTTTCTTTATACATAGATAATCTAGTCAATAGAGAAGAGGAAGAAAGTATTCATACATTTTTATGAAGTTTGTTCTCACTCAATCCAAGTTGAGCTTGATCCCCAAGTCCTTTAACGAGTCCTGCAATCCAATAACCAACGAAGACAAAGCATACTTTTTATTCTACCATGATTAGTTTAAATCTAGATTTATCCAAAAGACAAGCTCATGAAAATGTACACAATATTGAAGGAATCAAGCCAAGCACATGTATTAATGAGAACAAAATAAGGTGCTTACAAAGTGTAGATGTAGATGTAGCAGCCTCACCAAGCTCTCCTTGTCCAACCCTTGCACAAAGGTCCCAAGACAATAAGTTTGATACCTCCAATGCTTCCTTCCTTATGAGATCATAAGTTTTGTATCTCTAAATTTATCCATGCCCTCCTCCTCCATGGAAAGTCCTCATTATATAGTATTTGGAGGCTTAACCACCATGGAGAGGATCTCTCATTAGATCCACTAAAAAATGGATCTCTAAGATATTTCGGGAGAAAATATTTCTTAAGGATATTAGGGAGGAAATATCTCTCAAGAATTTTAAGGAGGAAATATTTCAACCATCCATGAGATCCTTCACCTTCCCTAAAAAATAGGAAACCAAGTGTGAGGTGGATTCTCACACTTAATTACTTTTTTTTTCATGAATATTAATAACAATTCATGTGCACTTGGTATTTTGGCCTTCATGTAATATATCCCTCCTCCACATTCACTAGGGATTGTAACATAGGTTATTCCATGGTGTCAAGGTGTATGAGACACTTATATGACACTTACGACACTTAGGGTGAGGTACCTAGGTGTGGAAATTTCATGTGTAACACTTGTTGTTATGATAATAATTTACCCATATACTTACTGGAAAAAATAAGCTATAAATGTGCATAAGGAAACATTATTGAGTATAAGAAATCCCTTTTTCATATTTGTGAATCATGCCAATATGTATATCAATGATTATGAAGCAAAGTGAAACATAGTATCGTTGGAAAAACAATGTTGGTAAATGGTAAATGAGACGAAAAATGGAATAATGGTAGTGGAAAAATGGAGTGATGATAGTGAATATAGTCCCCCCCTCCCCCCCCAACTGAATTGGTTGCATGTCCTCATGCAACGTGGAATGAGTCATAGAAGTGAAAAGGAAAGGAAGCACGGTGAGGTATTTTTCCAAATTATTCATTGCTAGTAGTTGAGGAATTATATGATTAAGGTTTAGAAAATAACATACCTCCACTTACCCAAAATGTTGATGAACTATGAAATAGGAATATGGATGATGCGACTTCTGGAGAATGGAATATGTCACTGTTGCAGGATCATGTGAAAGGTGATTGTTGCTATAGTTGCGACTCTTCTAACTATTAGATCAGAGAATGTGAAGTGGAGGAATCTAAACTATTACTGATGAATCATGGAAAAGAGGAAGTATGAAAGTGGAGCTGTGGTACTCTCATATGGCTGGAAAAACACTGCTGCAACTACTGATGGAGTCATGGAAAAGTGTATAGTCTTCACCCGCTTCTAAACCCAATGGTACAATTCTAGTCATGCGAATGACTGTGTCAATGTTGAGCATGAAAATAAGTCATTGGATTACCGACCATTGATGAGTGTCATTAACCAATGTGAGGCAAACTCACCATTGATGTCAATGAGTGCCAAGGTACCTAAGTACATCTTGCTAAGTGCGAATGAATGAGATGATGTTGCGCCACTTGGAATATCTAACAATCAAGGGACATTGATGTATTCCCATGATTTTCAGTGAGAGAACATGCCATTAAGGTAAGGAAGCCTCTATGTACTCAAATTGACTCTAGTCTCTATCCTAGATAAGGTGTTGAGGTCGATGGGGAAAGACTTGTTGAAAGGTGGGCCTTAAGGAATCCCACATCAGTCAACATGATTTTTTACAAAAATATTGGTAGGACTATAGGAAAGATCTCAGTAGAAATAATGTTTATGGAAAGGAAATGTAGTCATGGAAAGGGAGCTGGATAGTTTTATTGACAAGGTAAAATGAATTGAAAAAGATAAAGAGATGTATGCGAATCAGAAAGATAGGTGTGTGCGAAGTCATGAAGGATAATTCAATGGAAGATGCGCTTCAACACATGGATGACCAATCTGCTTTGAAGGAGAAATGGGAAGAAATAATTCATGACGCAAAATGGTTTTATGAATGGTCGTTGTGTAACAACAAACGCCATGATGTGTAGAATGAGAATCAACTCCTTCAATCTTGCAACAAGCATGCTTTTCATGAAAGTATTTGTGATCCCTGAAAATCATTTCAGCATGAAACGCGATTGTGTCCAAAACCTGAAAAAAAACTTAGTACAAATTCCTGCATGAAAACTTGTGAGAAATTTGAAAAAAATAACATGCAAAAAGAAGTATAAATGAGGCAAATTAATAAAATGCATTTTTGTACCAGTTTCCGTTGCCGTTGCGTGTGCTTGTTTCATCGTTTTTCATCTTGAAGTGATTTGAGACAAACAGATTACCAGAAAGTGCAAAACATGTTTGGATATTGTGTCCAGGAATGAGTGAGATGTCTGTTTGCAAATTTTATTTGTGTTGTTTTTAATTTTTGTAATTTGTTTTCTCTTGTAATGGTTTTATTATTGTTAATTGTTTTTTTTTTTAATTGTTACAAAAAAAAAAAAATTATGCCAACCTACTAAAAGAAGATTATAGACAAAACCTTATTATACAATTGTAACTAATTCAGTTTCTGTTGTAATTATAGGTTTTCAAAAGAATCAGTTTAGACAAATGACAAAAACATTTTTTTTTATAGTGGTCACATGGGGGCAATGAGAGAGCAAGAAAACCAAGTTGTTCACTTCATATCAAGAGGGAGAGAAAGATATATACGACAAGAGAGAGACACAAATGTAGCATTCAATTGATCAACAAATAGTTAGTTGGTACCCGACCGATTGTGATGTGTAGGCATTTGGTGAATGCCCCTATCTCTTCTATTGTCAACTTGGAATTGTGATTTCGTGGGTTTGGGATCCCAAAGATCTCTCATGATGGTTGAAAGAAAAGATGAAACAGTTAAAACCATAGCTAAATATGTGTATGGCCAAGATCTCCATTTTGGTTTGTTTCACATCAAACACACGAGATTCAAAGATTGAACTCTACTGCAGATAGGACAAGTGATTTCAGTTTTATTATTGAGCCCTGGTACTTATCCAAGATAAAAGGATTGATGCCAGAATGCTTGGGTCAATTTCGATATGAAAATGATTTACACTTCTTTCTTTATGGAATGGGATGTCAATACCATGACTTGCTAAGTCAGTTGCTAACAGAACCAGAACCTACCCAAATTTGAAACGCTGAAGAGCAACAAGCCTCGAAGGTTGCGATTTGAGAGAATGCAAGGCCAAGTTCATCCAACAATAAACTAAGTAGATGGAAAGTCCTACAGGTGGGTGAGTTCGTGGAGTGGTTGGAGTAGGTCTGGGTTATATTCTAAGGCATGATATATTATTTGTTCATGTATCCTACTGTCTTTGTCATTCGTCCTCAACAGACCTCAATCGCGATAGATGCAACTTCTGGCAGCACAATAACTCTACAAAACTTATTCTTTCATCTTGAACGTTTGATTACTCCTTTTACTGAGTGATATTCATTTATGTAATTGAGTCGATGTTACACATGATTTTGGTCACTTTGGTGATGTCTTAACAATGATGTATTCGGGCTCCCAACAAGGTCTTTTTTCCTAAGAAAAGTGGCCCTTGTCTCCTTCCAAAAACATATTTTTAAAGTGATTTCACAGGCTGCCTATGGCCTAGGGTGCAAGAATCCCTCATTCTCGTAGTCTACCTACACTTAGGGTGACAACTTCTCGCAGTTTTCTCCATACACAGGGTGTGAACCTGTTTTTAAGCTTGGAAAGGAGAAGAGGTCTCAAGGGTTCTAGAAGGGAATCTTCTAGAAAATGAATTGGCATTCGTATGGTAGTCATTTTACTAACTTCTCAGATTTGATGGGATCATCCTCATCCATGTAACCATCTCTCCTTCTCCTATATATGGAAAGGTTTCTCATGGAAAAGGTTAAGCAAGATTGAATGAAGAATTGGTGAAAGAATTGTGTGAAGAACCCTACTTTGACAGAAGCTTGAAGGCTCTATTTGGTCTATCAAGAGGAATTTGATCTTCTTCATGCAAGTATAGAGAAAGTGTGTGTGTTGGAACCAAGGGTCACTGAAAGGAATCTTGCAACATCGAGGCGATCAGGTTGTACCTTCTACTTTCAATTAATATGATACAGTGGCATGTCCCTTTCCCATAAAGTCACTCTTACTTTATTGTGTAATTCCTTGATCATATGCATAAGTTGACGTTGAATAAATTTTTCTATATTCACTTTGGTTGGTTTGTGTTGTTTTGGACTTGACCTCACGAGAGCACCAGAGCGAAGTAAGAGCAACATAGACCTAATGAAGCGATATAAAGGTATGTCACTTATTCCTCCCTATTAGCAGATTCAATGATTACAACTTAGGGAAAGAGTCATGTCCTGTCCTGTTTTGTTCTAGATCCAGGTGGATCTAGGGAGATTTGTTAGTGTCTGCACCTACTGATTAGTCTGATAACAGTGGATAAACCAAAAACTTATCTCTCCAAACTGTGCAAACATTATTCTTCTTTTCTTATGTTCTCAATAAGTGTAGTGGATCCACAAATTTGTGAATCGAACTCGTAGGTTGGCTCCTCTAACGATCAATTTCCTCTGTTTATGAATTGTTGAGCTCTTTTTCGATCTCATTGACCCTTTCTCTAGCGCCAACCTTCAATATGAGTTGATTTTCTGTGATCTGTTTACTTGTAAATGCAACTGTGGTGAATTTTATTGTAGTTCATTTGTTGAATCTAATGATATTATTTCCAGGATATCACCTCTGCAATCTAGTTTATATCCTTTGATTAGCGATTTCCTGTGTATGAAGATATTGTAATGTCTTCCTGATTTGGCGACCTTCTTTATCTGCCAAACTAGAAATATCATTTACGAGCTATCATCCACATGAAGTCGGGGTTTATTTTTCAATATGTTCGCCTCTTTACCATTGGACTGTACTAGAAATTTAATTAAATTTAATTGGACCTGTAACATTTAACTATTTCAATTTACTTCACCGTCCCTTGATCGTGGGTCATAGATCTTTGCATGAATGAAAAAGCATGGTTCGATTGTTAATAGATTATGGGATCTTCCTGTGGTGGTTGGGCATTGAATTGTAATTCCTGTGTAAATCAATTTGTTGCAGCGACCCCCTGTCACCCTTAAATATCATAACTTTCTAATTTTTGGTAGAATGAATGAGGAAATAAGGCTAGTGATGGCAGGGTGATATGGGAAAAATGATTACGTTTGTAGGTTTGTCTTAATTTTATTTTTATTTTGTATTATTCCTAATAAAAAAAATAGGAAAAATTTAAGACGAATTGAAATAACTAGCAAATGGAGGTCTGAAATAAAAATATTAAAGAAATTTTACATTTTCACTCTTCCTGAAAACATTTACAAACATCCTACTTTATGATCCTCTAGATCGCACGAAGCATGGGAGAAGAGCATACTCATTCTAAGAAAAAACCTAAAATAAAAGCATGTTTTTTTTTATTAGTTTGCCCTACCTACTCTATGCTAATTAAAAATTAGAGATTAGTTAAGTGTAGTAAAACTTTCAGTGTAGCCATGCACGTAACATAAATTAAATATGTCCTCTTTCAATTTCACAAATGACAACCAAAAATATACATAAACATGCAAAATTAGCTGTTGAAACTGTAAATTAACAAAATAAAAAGAAAAACTAAATGGATCTAACCTCGTACTCACTTGAAACCATCATTTGATAAGGCTATTGTAGGTGCAATTTCCCTCCTTTAGATCATGTTGCAAATCCTTGTTTTCCTCCTCGACCTCCTACTCGCATAATTGTTCTTAATTAAATGTGCAGAGTCCCTCGAATGTTGATGCCTCGTTCGTTGCTGGAGGAGTAATTAAGCCCTTGATTGCTGTCAAGATCTCCTCTTTGTGAGAAGAGTAGATCCTAACCTTTGCGAGGATATGAGTGAGCTATTCCAAGATTATACTCATAGTTAACCGTATTGAAAAAGGATATTCTTACATCACCCCAAAAATGATTTATCATCAAAGATTTGAATTTTAAAACTAAGAAATTAAAACTATTTGTAAAAATCAAACACACCGGACTTTAACTCCTTGTGTTACTAGGACCCTGTTGTCACTAGGTTATCGGTTCTCACAAGTTAGCTCATCATAAATAAAAACTAAATTTTCATAAATAAAAACACACTTTTGCATAAAATAAGGAGAAACACACTTCTGCATAAAAGGGAGAGGACAACTTAATTTTGGAGCAACCCCACTAAAGTGAATGCATGGGATATTCCCTCATGTCTTACCGTATTCTCTCCGCCCTTAGGTTGTCCATAAAACCAATCCAAAATCATTAAAGGAATCTAATTCAAATGCTACCTATTACCGTTTACAACTCCCCGGCAACAACACCAAAATGTTGGTGCAATTATATGAATAATATATTACCAAACATAAATTATCAACCGGGATTCGTAATCAGTAGAGTTGATGCACTATATGTGTCGAAAACACATAGTATATCTACGTCTTGTGAGTATAGCATAAAGAAGAGACATTCGAAACTCAACATTCTGTTTTCACACTTCAAAGATAACACTCTCCACACATTTCAAAATTTAGAAAGCAAAACTCATAAACAAGCATATGATCTAAAGCTCTTGGTCAGGTGATGGACCTGTTCATTGATGGCTTATGAAAGGAAAATATTAACTTTGATTCTATCTCTTGGAGAAACTAAACTAACAACAATTAACACTTTGCGCATTTGAAACACTCCATTATAGGTGCATGTAGGGTGAGATATGGAGATCCAATTGTTCCTGCATTGCCACACTTTGCAATAAATTCTAATAGTGAAATCAAAACAAAATAATATGAAATCAAAATAATCGGTACATGAAATGAAAATCTACACTAATAATTTACAATGAGCTTACCGAGATGGATTGGTGGCCCTTGTCGATGCCAACATGGAAAGTTTTATATCAATAGATGCTAACTTCTAAAAGACATAAGATCATTGGATTCAGAATTGCATTAATCTTCAACAAGTAGGTTTACAAAAAGAGTCTTTTCATGAATCCAATCTGCATCATAACAAATCCCCCCCTCATGAAGAGAGAGCACTCCCTTTTATACATGAGAGCTTTGAAAATAAGATAAGCATCTCATAATTACATATCCACTTTTCTCTCAACCAATTTCCCATTATTACAAAATATGATCCCTTCAAATCCTCACACATATCTCTCATATATCTTGGATAAGATATGTTATCCATTCCCCATGATATTCTCCTTGAAATAGTATTGAATTATCTCCTCAAATCTTGAAATGGCGGAGGAAGTATTCGAGAAGTCTTTTTGAATTAGTCCTTCACATATTCCTACACATTACAAAGATCACACATTTTTGAGATATATATGAAAACATGTCAATTTTCTAATATTTAATAACAAATTATCTTTTAATACTAAAATGAATAAAGTGGAAAATAAGAAGGTGAAACCCAAATATATTTATGAAAATAATATCATGAAAGGTTAATGGGGTGATGAAATGTGAAGAATGACGAAGGGAAAGGTGGATGAAAATACGACATTTCTAAGTCCCAACAATGCACATAATGACACTCCTTGTACTTGAGTTATTGGTGTGTTGAGGCAAGCTTAATTTATTAATGCACTTGTTGAATATAGTGTTAATTTTATTTTCCTTGTGTATTTATTTTACTTGTGTTGGGGGACCAAGGAGTCACTAATGTAAGAAATGCAATGTTTAGGGGTGTTTTTGGCTAGAACTTGAGAAATGATTGATTCGATGGAACATGACCAATAGAATGATGGAGATATATTATGTAGGTGTGTTGTTTGCAATGAATATTGTCATCCAATGTGCATGGGTATGCACTATTGTAGATGCACAAAAGATCCACACGTGTGAACTTGAAATTCTGGATAATCATTTATCTCCAAATGAAGTGATGTTGATTGGTGCAACTATGTGTCTAACATTTCCCATAAAGTTAAATTATTAACAAACCTTAGGTCATAATTAAACACAATGTTTGTTGGAACCATTGTATAATCCACAAATGACTGAAGAATAATTTGGCAGTATTAGGTGCACCAATAGCCTTCTTTCATGCAACCATGATGTATTTTTTTTTAAAGTGATCCACAACAACAAACACCAAATTTTGGTGATTCATCATAAGGAGACTTGAGTAGAAATCCATGCTACTACACTCCCAAGGATTTGTTGGAACCAATAGAGGTGTGTGCCTACCAAGTTTATGATTTGTAGGCTTGGCACTGTTACATGGAATGCATGATTTGATATGCACCTCAATGTTTCAATCAACTAATTTAGTTAATATAAGTGTTTCTAAAGAAGTGTCTTTCTCACACCAAAGTGACATGTTGACTTAGAGTAGTGTGCCTCCCAAATCACTTAATTATGTTATATACCAAAGGGCATGTATAAGTGTCCAAGTTGGTATAATATATTATCAAATAGGGAGTAGTTGACATCTTTTTTATCTTGCACAATATCATTGCAGGTCTTTGCAAAATTCAGATTAGATGGGTAACCTAATTATCACAATTATGTCCTTAAGTGTTAAGCACAATGTCTTTACATGGTTAGAAAAGCCTCAATTATAAATGATATAATGCTAAATATTAGTTTGAAAATATTTCACTCTATTTTTTATATATCTAGTGACTATTGGTTCATGGCTTGACCACTTGGTGGAGGAAATATGTGGATGGAGCTAGTGTTTAGAGAATGCTCTAGGGTTCTGCAAGATGGACAAAGATTTGGTTGACTATTCAAAATATCCATTCGTAGGTTAGTATATATAGTCTAACTCTTGTGCAAAATCGTTCCCTAGTAGGTTGAAAGTGTCAGATCGCATACATGGTCTCCTTTGGGTCCCTCTCCTTGGATAAATATACTATACAAAATTTGGCCAAACTAGCCAAACATATAAATGTGAGTGTCGAAAAACCTCTAGAAAATGAATTTTATGAGTGGCATAATGGCATATCTACATCATGGGCATGTGATCCCATATTTAATGGCATTACATTATATGTAGATTTAGTTGGAAGTACTTCCTTATACATCCTTGATAAGTCCCACATGAGTGTTGGAGATATTTCACACACACCTAGGAATTATTTTTCCTAAGGTTTTTCCTATGTTTACTAGTCATTATTCAGTCTCCTATAGTCTAGGGAGAATATTCCTCTAGGAGAATGTTCTTTTTAGTTCAAACTTCAGTTTGATCAGGTGAGTGGAGTCTATATGCCACATTGGGAGCATCACCATGCAAAGTTGGGATCATCACCAACCAATGCACATTATCCTTGAGATTATGACCACTAGCACATTAATCATGATTCCCTTGTTGGAGTTACTTCACACACACCTAGGATTTATTTTTCCTAAGTTTTTTTCCTTGTTTATTAGTCATAATCACTCATTATCTAGTCTCCTATATTTTAGGGGAGAATATTCCACCTGGAGAATATTCTCTTCAATTGGCACTTCAGTTTGACTAGTTGAGTTGAGTCTAGATGTTGCATTGGTTTTGTCACCATGCAACATTGGGGTCATCACCATGCTAATGAGAACTTGCCTTGGTATCATCTACCTTGGTATCATCACCAGAATAGTGCATTACCCTTGATTCCTTGATCTACTCCTCACTACACTCTGTTCAGTCAATTAATTGAAGACTGGTTGACTAGTTAACTCAACTAGGTGGAAGTTCACTCCCGTAATTGCCTGAGAGACTAGACTAGGTGGAAGTTCACTCCCGTAACTTCTGGTGTGTGTCCATATCACTCTATACCACCACTATGGTGCATTGGTTCTCCTCTAGTGTGCATTCATTGAGTTATACATAGTATATCATGTGTACATTATTCATTATTCATTATGGTTAATGATAATTCCTCCATTCTTTCTCTCCTTCTTGTTCTTTCTTAATTTATCTCTGCAAATGTGTGTAGTATTTTATAGCTAGATCTATTCTTTTCATGTTCAAAACATTTACATGGTATCAAAGATGATGGACTGCTAAGAAAAATCTACACCAAATTGTTTTGCAGGTACAAAATATTGAAGATAACGGAAAGATGGATTTCTAAAAAGAATTCATTCTTACACCTTACAACTAATTTGCATGGAAGGAGAGAATAATGATTCATATTCAAACCAGAGGATTGTATAGGGTAATTTTGAATACAGATACAAAACCGACATCATCCATAGAAAAATCTAAGTACTTAAATCGAATGGATGAAGCACTCAGAACAATTTGTAGTCTTATTTCTCTCGATCTCCTTTTTCACATATCTTCCTATAAGACTCCCAATGAAGCCTGGACCACCTTGGAAGGGATATTTGGAAAACAAGGTGAGATGAGAGGACACATGATGGAGGTGGAATTTCTCACATTGGATCCAAAAATCTTCGAAAATATCCAAGGTTTATTTACAAAATTCAAGGATTTACTGTCGCAACTCAAAGCTTGCATGGTTGATAAATCTAAGAGAAGAAAAAAATGGTTCTCACCATTCTCTCCAAAACTGGTCTTGGATTCTCTATGTTCATATCCACATTCCATTAAGTCATATTCTCCTATGGAGCCACCTGGAAGATGCCTTCTCTTGAGGAATTTATCGAATCCCTGACATAAGAGCAAACCAAGCTCATCAACATGGAAAAAATCAAAGGCCCAAAGGTGCATGCACTTACTATGCAAGATGGAAGCCATCAATATTAGAAATATAAATATAAAGGAAAAATGAAAGATCATGCAAATCCTAAGAAGGAAGGGTACTCAAAACCCTTCACTGATGCCTCCGGATCCAAAGAAGAAAAGGGGAGAAATGTGTTGATACTGAGAGGGGGGTGAATCAGTATCAAGTACAATTTTAAAAACCTTTTCCAACTTATACTTAAACCATTCAATTATATCCAATGAGAAATGAACAATAGTATAAGAGTTACACCAATACACCACAATACAC
>ML811534.1:102725-120625 GCA_009831015.1 Picea engelmannii | reverse complement strand
ATCTGAACTCTCTATCCTTTCCCCTTCCTTCCACCCAAGAATATATGAGAGATAATGAAACTTTATTCAATTCTGGTCTGTTCAGAAGACCCGACTTGTACAGCATGCCCCGCGCTCAATATTTAACATCTGATTCTGAAACTTGCACAAAATAAAATACAGTCTGTAATATTTCCAATGGAAGTGGTCCCACTGCATTTGGATTCTGTATGAAAAAGTTATGACTTTTTTACTCGGAACACCTATTTTTTGACTAGTTTCAGGACTGGTCACAAACCCTATATTCCACAGAGTATATCTCCATAATTATAGCGAATAAAGAGCTGAACTTTTTACCAGAGGTACCTTGATATGTCTTCTAACTACCATAGAGATTTCACCATCTGAATCGTTCTAGAAAAAAAGTTATGGAAAAAATGGTAAGATGACCTGAAAATAACATACCTTAGAACACATCACCAAAAGACTTCATCCTCCCTTGAAATCCTTCCTTCTTTTACTTCTTCTTCTCTCTGAAATTCGACTTGTATAAAATGAATGTATAATGATGTTTATTTATACCATTTATGTCACTTCCTTTTAACATTAGGGCCGGCCTGACACTTTCTTATTTTGTAATTCTTTTCTTTAATTGTCTTCAGGGCCTACATGTACAATTCACTTTGTCATCTTCAAAAATTCATTTCTCCTCAACCATGAGGATCCACCTGACGTGCCACATACCACAAAAAAGAGCATGATGTATACTATCCATCCATGGGTGTTGTATCTGCATGTGCATTTTCCTTCATGTCCAAATAACTTCATCAATCTTGTGGTCCAAAACCCATGACTAGGGTTGACATCAATGACAACAACCAATCTTCCAACAAAATGCACATACTGTCACAAAGGATTCCATCCATAATCCGCATGCATGGAAAAAAAATAGATATAATGACTCAAATACTTTAGAAAAACAAGGTTGGAGATCGCATCCTCGAGGATTCCAAGAAGAAGAAGCCAGAAGATCAGAATCCCAAGAAAGGAAATTCTAGCCATGCCTTGATTTCCATCCACTCCTCTCTCGATGCTCGGATCATAGATTCAGGAGCATCACATCACATGGATGCCTCAAAAGAAGTCTATTCTGAATTTGGATGCATGCAAAGGTCCTCCTATTCTGATGGGGGACAACTCTTCATTCAAAGTCACCAATAAAGGAAGGATTGAACTCACCAATGGAAGCTTTGAGAATGTGCTGTACATTCCCAAACGTTTCGTCAACCTTCTCTCTGTGTATCATATGATGAATTTCGGAACCGGAAATAAATTCATATTCACACCAAATGTAGTGTAAATATATGACATTCAAACCAAATCTAGGGTTGCTACCGGTGAGGTAAATCAAAAGTCTAGATTATATACATTTTCTAAATTTATAGAACCAGATTCTGCTTTACTGCTTACTCATGCTGATGAAAGTAGTAGGACATGGCACAAATGGTTTGGACATTTGAATTTCAGATATATGCAAAAAATTAGCAAGAAAATATTGGTTGATTGTATACCAACCATCCATTTGTCCAAGGTAGTATGTGAGGGATGTGTTCTTGGAAAACACTCTCAAGATAAATTTGACAAAGGAAAGTCTCAAAGAGCTTCCACGCCTTTATATATAATCCATAGTGACCTCATGGGTCCTTTTTCACATCCATATATAAGAAAAGTGAGTTTTTTTCTCATTTTTGTTGATGTTATCTCATGTTTCACATGGATTTAATTTCTCAGGAAAAAATCTGAGGTCTTTCAACACCTCAAATATTTCAAAGCTTTGGTTGAGACATAGTCCAGAAAGAAAATCAAAGTCCTCTGAACTGATAACGGGGGAGAGTATGCCAATCATGAGATCCATAATATTTTACATGAGATAGGGATTCAATTGTAGCACATAGTTCTCTATACTCCACAACAAAACGAATTTGTTGAGCGGAAAAATAGATCTCTAAAGGAGATGGCATCTTGCATGCTACTTGCAAAGTCACTACCACAGAGACTATGGGTAGAATAAATTAATTGTGAAACATACATCCAAAACAGATCTCCCAATAGATGTGTCAAGGATAAGACCCCCTATGAGGCTTGGAGTGGCCTCAAACCAGAAGTGACCCACTTTCTCATTTTTGGTTCACATGCATGGGCTCAGATTCCCTCTAAAAAGAGGAAGGCACCTGATCCACAGAGCACTAAGTGTATTTTTGTTGGATACCCTGACAGTGTGAAGGGATATAGGATTATTGATATTTCCTTAGACTGGCTCATCATTTAGCATAGTGTCCAATTCAAGGAAAGTGTCTCACATGTACCTCAACATCCGCATGCAGAAACCTTCATTCTTCCACCTATCCAAGATGATGAGAATGCACATGCTGAATCTTCTTCAGATGAGAGTTATGATTCAGAGGACTTAGATGATTTAGATAAAGATTCAATACAGTCATATGCAGAGTCAGAGAATCCAGATGCAGTTGCAGATCCATAGTAGAGGCCCAAGTGGGCACATACCAATCTTTAGGATGCATGGGATCTCATTGGTGATTAGTAGGAGGAATCGATCTGATTTCCAGGAGCCTCCTATTACACTCAATTCCACTGAACCATTCCCTCTAGGAATATTTTCATAGTTCAGTCTTCAGATCCACATTATTAGGGCGAGGCTGCTAGAAATCCCTTTTTGGAATCCTCCATGCAGGAGGAGTACAACCCCCTCCTAGAGAACCAGACTTGGGATCTAGTTCCCCTTCCTTCTGGGAGGAAACTTGTCAGATGCATATGGGTATACTGGACCAATAGAGCAGTGGATGGAAAGATTAGAAGATACAAATCCAAGCTTGTTGCCAAAGGATTTCAGCAGGTGCATGGTATTAACTATGATGAGACCTTCGCTCCAGTAGCAAAGATGGATTCCATACGATTGGCACTTTCCATTGCGACAACCAAGGGATGGGAATTCCATCATATGGATGTGAAGAATGCATTTCTTCATGGTGATATCTCTGAGGAGATCTATATGGAGTAGCCCTAGGGGTTTATGCAGGAATCATCTTTGGTCTGTCGGCTGAAGAATTCTCTTTATGGCCTCAAGTAGGCTCCGAGTGCATGGTATGGCAAGATGGACTCCTACCTGTTGTCACAGAACTTTGTACATTGTAAATCAAACCTAAATGTGTACATGCTCAGGACGACTAATTCTCTCCTACTCTTAGTTCCATGTTGATGATTTGTTGGTCATCGGTTGCTCGACTTCAGTGATTGCTGCATTCAAGAGGATTCTACATGATAGGTTTTGGATGACGGACATAGGTCCACTATGCTTCTTCCTTGGACTTGAGATCAGTTAGGATGCATTAGTCATAAAACTATCTCAGGCCAAGTATGCATGAGATATCCTTGAGAGATTTCACATCATAGAATACAAGTATGCTCCGACTCCTTTCCTATCAGGATTCAAACTTGAGGATGGCGGGGGCACTCCATTGGTTGAAAAAAAACTATTTATATAGCTAGTGGGAGATTTTTGTATCTCACACACTCCATACCAGACCCATCCTATGCAGTTGGCGCAGTTTCCAGGTTCATGCAGGAGCCACATGAGCTACATTGGAAGGCTGCAAAGCGTATCCTTCGATACGTACATGGCATCATCACCTTTGGGATTCATTATGCAGTAGACTCTACATTAGATCTCATCGAGTTTACTGATTTTGACTGGGCTAGAGATAACACTGATCGCAAGTCCACATTTGGTTACTCACTCAATCTTGGTTCCGGGGCTATCTATTGTTCTATCAAGAAGCAAGCTTCCATTGCTCTATCTTCAACCGAGGTAGAGTATAGAGGGGTAGTTAACATAACCATTCAAGCTATGTGGCTATAACATTTTATCAGTAAGTTGGGCATTTAGTTTCATCGGTCGATCATCATCTGGTGTGACAACTAGAGCACTCTGAAGTTCTGCAGAGATTCAATTCAGAGGTAGTGGATGAAGCACATCGAGATCCACATGCACTATATCCGGGACTTAGTACATGAGGGGATCATTGACCTATAGTTCTTTCCTTCAACATAACAAACAACATACATATTCACCAAGAACTTCACTGAGAAGAAGTTCCATTCTCTGTAAAGTTGTCTTGCACCGAAGGACACAGTTGCCTAACAATTGTAGTTCATCTTTTTACATACATTGTACCTTGAGGGGGGGGGTTCCCATGAGGTTTTCCCTCTTTCCTCACTTTATTTTTCATGTATATTTGTATTTGGGTACCTAACATGGCCTCGTTTCTGGGACCCATTCTTTATTTTCACCATAGTGATGTTCAAGGGGGGTGTTGGAGTTACTTCACACACACCTAGGATTTCTTTTTCCTAAGGTTTTTTCCTTGTTTATTAGTCATAATTAGTCATTATCTAGTCTCCTATATTTTAGGGGAGAATATTCCACATGGATAATATTCTCTTTAGTTGACACTTCAGTTTGACTAGTTGAGTTGAGTTTAGATGTTGCATTGTTTTTGTCACCTTGAAACATTGGGATCATCACCATGCTAATGCGCACTTGCCTTGGGATAATTAATGAACTAGAGAATTACCCTTGACTCCTTTATCTACTCCCCACTACACCTTGTTCAGTTAGTTAACTGAAGATTGGTTGACTAGTTAACTCAACGAGGTGGAAGTTCACTCTTGTAACTGCCTGAGAGACTAGACTAGGTGGAATTTCACTCCTGTAACTATTGGTGTGTGTCCAGATCACTCTATACCACCACTATGGTGCATTGGTTCTCCTCCAGTGCACATTCATTGAGTTATACAAAGTATATCATGTGTAAATTATTCATTGTTCATTTCGGTTAATCTGAATTCCTCCATTCTTTCTCTCCTTCTTCTTTCTTAATTTCTCTTTGCAAATGTGTGTAGTATTTTCTAGCTAGATATATCCTATGTAGGTTAAACAAATTTAAATCCATAACCTCCTCCTCACTTCACTCTATTTTAGTCAGTTAACTAAATACTGAGAGACTAGTTAACTCAGACTCGGTGGCAGTTAACTCCCGTAACTTCTTGAGAGACTAGACTAGGTGGCAGTTTACTCCCGTAACTTTTGGTGTGTGTCCAAATAACTCTATACCACCACTATGGCACATTGTATTCTCCTCCAATGTGAATTAGTTGATTTATATAGAGTATATCATGTGTAAATTATCATTCATTCATTTGGTTAATAGAAATCTTCCATTTTTTCTCTCTTTTCTCATTTCTCTACAAACTATGTACGTATTTTTGCTAGATAGATCTTATCTGTGCAGGTTCATCCAAATTTACATGGTATCAAAGCCGGTATATTGCTAGAAAAAGACACACCATATTCTTTTTGCAGGTACCGAAGATTGAAGACAACGAAAAAATGGAATTTCCAAAAGAATTCATTCTTACACCGTACAATTTATTTTCATGGAAGGAGAAGATGATAGTTCATCTTCGAAGCAGAGGATTATACAGGTTAACCATGAACACAGAGATTAAACCCACATTATCCATAAAAAAATCCAAGTACCTGAATTGAATGGATGAAGCGTTTGGAACTATTTTCAGTCTCATTTCTCCTAAACTCCTCTTTCACATATCCTCCTGTAAAACCCCCAATGAAGCCTGGACCACCATGGAAGGTATTTTTTTCAAAAAAGATGAGATGAGGGGACACATTGTTGAGGTGGGATTTCTCTTTTTGGATCCAAAAACCTTTGACAATATCCGATATTTATTTACCAAATATAAGGATTTGTTGTCGCAACTTAAGGCTTGCAGGGTTGATAAATCTAAGGAGGAGAAACAAATGGTTCTTACCATTCTCTCCAAAATTGGTCTGGAATAATTAGTGTTTGTATCCACATTTCATTCAGTTAGGCTCACCTTTGGAGCCACCTGGACGATTCCCTCTCTTGAGGCCTTTATCGAGTCTTTGACGCAAGAGAAGAACAAGCTCGTCAATATGGGAAAAATCAAGCCCAAAGGTGCATGCACTTACTGTGCAATATGGTAGTGGTCATAAAAATAATAAATCTAAATAAAAAGACCAAGGGAAAGAACATGCAAATCTAAATAAGGAAGGGTACTGAAAACCCTTCAACGATGCCTCTAGATCCAGATGTGGAAAGGGAAGAAAAGGGGAGAAATGCACTTATTTCCATGAAGGATTCCATCCAGAATCTGCATGTATGTAGAAATAGATAGATAAAATGGCCCAAATAATTCAAAAAAAAACCTTGGATATCACATCCCCGAGGGTGCCAAAAAGGAGAATCCATAAGATCAAAATCCGAAGAAAGGAATTTCTAGCCATGATTTGATTGCCATCAGCTCCTCTCCCGATGCTTGGATTTTACATTCAGGTGCATCACACAACATGGAAAACAAAAAAGAAGTCTACTCTTCATTGGATGCATGCAAAGTTCCTCCTATTATTATGAGGGACAACTCTCCAGTCGAGATCACTGATAAAAGAAGAATTGAACTCATAAACAAAATCTTCCAGAATGTGCTACACGTTCCCAAACTTTCTGTCAATCTTCTCTCCATGTATCAAATGAAAAACTATGGCACCAGAAAGAGAGTTGTATTCATACATTATTCTGTGGATATCTATGACATGCAAACCAATTCCAAGGTTTCTACCAGTGAGGTAAATCATTAATCCAGACTCTAAACATTTTCTGAATTTATTGAACCAGATTCTACATTACTGCTTACCCATGCTGATGAAAGTAGTAGGATATGGCACGAAAGGTTCAAGCATTTAAATTTCAGATATATGCAACATATTAGAAATAAGGGAATGGTTGATGGTCTACCTGACATCCACTTCTCCAAAGGAATTTGTGAGGGATGTGTTCTTGGAAAACACCCTCAAGAGAAATTATACAAAGGAAAGACTCAAAAGGCCTCCTTTCCTTTAGATCTGATCCATAGTGATCTAATGTGCCCTTTTTTGTATCCATCAATCATTAAATCAAGGTACATGCTCATTTTTGTTGATGATTTCTCACGCTTCACATGGTTTTTATTTTCGAGGAAAAAATCAAAGGCCTTTCAACACCTCAAAGATTTCAAATACCTTGTTGAAACACAGTCAAGAAAGAAGATGGAATCCCTCT
The DNA here is from genome assembly GCA_009831015.1 of Picea engelmannii. Lineage (NCBI taxonomy): Eukaryota > Viridiplantae > Streptophyta > Pinopsida > Pinales > Pinaceae > Picea > Picea engelmannii. The sequence continues at coordinate 113,432 of ML811534.1, read as the reverse complement.
GAATAGATAATGGGGGGGAGTATGTCAACCATGAGATAAAAAATATTTTTCTTGAGGCTGTGGTTTAGTCGCAGCACACGATTCCCTATATTCCGCAACAAAACGAAGTTGCTTAGAAGAAAAATAGATCTCTAAAAGAGATGGCATCTTGCATGCTACATGCAAAGTCACTTCCATAGATATTATGGGCTGAAGTACTTAATTGTGTAACATACATCCAAAACATATCTCCCCATAGATCTATCAAGGATAATATCCTCCAAGCTCTCCATTCCATCCCCTCGTATCTCACACAATCATAAGTATGATTTTCTTCAATTCTATGCCCCTTTCACTCAAGCATGATTGTTGGAATTCTATTGTTTTTGCATGGGTTGTAAGACCCAAGGTTCGGTTTAACAGTGACCAACAAAACCCTCAAGGCATCGACCCTTTCTGTATCACCTGCTTGTGCAGATGAATTAGAGGTATCTATTGGGGCTGCAAGATCCAGGTTTTTGAAACAATAAGGGAAAGGGAGGTGGATGCGCAAACCATTGTTCCATACTCTAGCTCATGTATGTTCTTGATTATTACAATCATTCATGAGTATTGCATCATAATCAATCCATACACTACATATAGTCTTTAAAATATAACATCATTCATAAATGAACATAAACAAGTAAATAACATAATATACAAGATTATCTCTCAAACATTGTCTTTATTCATCATTTCAACTAATTACATTCATTGTTCTTGCACAATCTCACTCTCTATGGATTATTCACACCTTTTCTAGTCCACTAGCTCTCCGAATCTCTATCTCTTTCTAGCTCTCTCTTTTCACCCTACCCATTACATATTTATACCCAAAATATATGGATTAAAGTCCTATTCTTATCAATGCCAAAATAGCCCATTACAATGCATGGAATGAACAACTTTAGTTAACTGGTTGTTTTTCTTCTTCTACTTCTCATTCTTTATACACATTTTATGTTGTTCTTCTATTTCTAAAAAGTCATGTTGTCGTCCTTTGCACTTCCTTCTCTCACTCTCTTGATTTCTCCTTCTGTCTATGCATTGTCTCTGTCCTACACGATGTCCGTCAATATCTTTTTTCACTTAATTTCATTGATTTCATAAATATATCTACTGACAAAGTATTAACTTTCCTTATTGAAAAATATTTAGGCGGTGGTCCAAGATCTTATTTTGAATGATCACCGTAGGTCGATTATTAATGTCATTAATTTTTGGTGGTTTGCGATTATTATTTTGTCAAACAACATTTGAATTTTCCCGAGTTATGATTCAGCGAAAATTTAATCATGAGGTAATCCTCATTGATGCGCCAGTTAATCACACTTATCGTTAAGTATATTTTGAAATTTCAGACCTCAGGCTATCTTATAGTAGTTCAATACTTGAATTCCAAAACATGAAATCGTGAAGTGATTAATTAATTTTAATCATGTTTAAGCCTTTAAATAATCGTCTTTAACCTCAAGTATTTCGGGGTTTCAGACCTCAGGATATTGATAGTTGCTCAAGACAGGATCTCCGAAATGCGAAATTGCGAAGTGATTAATTAATTGCTAATTGTTTTTAATCATTAATTAACCCTTCTTAATGCTTAAGACATTTCGGGAGTTCAAGCTTCGTGAATTGGGAATATGATATGTGGAAAATGCCCAAAATCCAAAATCGCGAAACTATTAATTGATTTTATAACTGAGTTTTAGTTTCCTTTTAGATATTTATCACTTCATGTATTTGGTTAATTAAATTCACTTATAATCCTGACAGGTCACTTTCCGGAAAGGCGCGTCAGATATTAGGAGGTATACGTGTGTGGTGACTAGGATCTGTTGGACACTTTTCGCGTATCGTGGTTTTGAAAGATCAACATGTTAACACACCTGAAGTGCAAAACTTCGAAATTCGAAATTGCAAAGTATTCTTTAGTGATTTGATTTTTTAACGAGTAGGAAGCTCCATTAATCTTAAGAAATTAGGATTGTTTGATTAGATGGAAGATCACATCGATGGTGAGAATCAAGCGCGTGTTGTTTTTATTTAAATGGGGATGAAATCTATTTAAAGTCTAAAGTTTAGAAATATATGTGTGTTCCAACATAGGCTCCATCTAGGGATCGCGTCTCCTTGCGAGACGTCGAAGAACAGTACACCAAGTGCCTTTATTGATCCAGATTTATGTAGGAAAACAATGAAATACAAAAATACACATAAACGTAGAGATGCAGTGGAAATAAGACTTCATTTCATTAATAACAAATGAATGAAATATGCTTAGAGACAGAATGGAAATAAACTAGCTAGGGCGCTGGTAGCTTATCTCTGAGAAGAGATGTGGTGGCTATTGGCCTCTGAACTATGTTACAATGAGGCTCGAAGGCCTATTATTATTGAGAAAAAATGGAAAACCCTAAACATCCAAAGACCTAACCCTAGGAGATGAAACACCAAGACTATGGGCCCCGTTTGGGTAAGTTGGTACATCAACTTCCCAGGGACATAACTTTGGCATACGATCTTCGTTTGACGCGTTCCATACCTTGTTAGAAATATATATCCGAGGAATAAAACTTTTGGGTGAGCAACATGATCTTTAATCCATGTTGCTCCCCGTTTTCCCAAAAAAACGTCGTTTAAGGCCTCAAAACGGCTCCGAAAGTTCAGGATCCGAAAAACTACTAAAAATAATAAACTGTGCAGAAACTGAAAAAATGAAAGAAGCAATGGTAGGGGTCCAAGTGGAATAGGTGGGTGGCCACCAATATCCACCTGGATCATTCCTCCCCCCTTAGGAAGCAATGGTCCCCATTGCGTTGAGTTCCTCCATGAGATGAGGAAACTTCTGTTGAACTTGGTCCCTGGTGAGCCACTTGCCTTGGTGAAGGAGTTGGCCTGCTTTGACAACTCGATATAGTGGTATCCTTTGCTTTCGGGTGTGCTTGATCTATGTATCCATGATCTGCTTAGTTCTGGCTTGTTCCATGCAATCTGGATTTAACTCTGTTGGTGTGAGTTGTTCTGCCATGTCAGATGTGTCTAGTAGAGGTGGAAAGTAGGGCCGAAGGTGGTCCACATTGAACACTGGGTGAAAACCAAGGAATGGTGGAATGCTGAGCTCAAAGGCATTTTCCCCTATAGCCTTGGTAAGGGTGTACAACCCATATCAGAGAAAATGAAGCTTGCAGTGGGGTCCAGCAAGGCGTTCCTTTTGCAAATGCAGCGAAACTTTGTCACCCACTTGGAATTTGTGTGGCACTCAATGTTGATCATGTCGCTGCTTGTACTTAGCATTGGCTCTGTCCAAGATGTCATGAACCTATTGGCGGATGTGTTGAATGTGCTCAATGAAGCTGTTTGCCTTGTTAGCCTCAGAATGGACATTAGCTGAATCTTCCTGAGTAGCCACAAATGGCATGGCTATGTCAATGGGACATAGTGGCTGGAATCCCAAGCCCACTTGAAAGGGGTTGTGGTTGGTTGAACTATGGAGAGCTCATTTGTAGCTATGTTGTACATAGGGGAGGCTCTCATCCCATGTGCATGGAAGATTTGAATTGTACATGTGCAAAATGTGTACGATCATCCGGTTGATGACCTCTGTCTGGCCATCAGTTTGCGGATGGAAAGCTGTGGACTTGGTGAGCTTGGTGTCCATCATCGACTAGAGGCTAGACCAAAATGTATTAAGGAACCTACTGTCCCGATTTGCGATGGTAGTCTATGGGATCCCAAAGTGTACCCACACTTGTTCAAAGAAGAGTTTAGTAGTGGCTTCTGCTGTGATATTCTTCTTGTAGGCCATTATAATGGACATCTTTGAGAATCAATCGACGACCACAAAAACATAGTCATTTCCATGCTTATTAGAAGGAAGGGCCGACATGTAATCCATAGAGATGGATTCCCAAGGTCGACTGGGGGTAGGAAGTGGAGTATAGAGGCCTTTCTTCTTGATGGTTGGTTTGGCAATGATGCAAGCAGTGTAGGACTTGATGTACTTCCCGACATCTTGTTGAAGGTTCGACGAATAGAAATACTTTTGCAGTACTGCCACAGTTTTCTTGACCCCGAAATTCCCAACGACCCGACTGTAGTGAGCCTCCCAAATCATCTTGGCATGCTCGCTTGAAGGAACACAAAGGTGTCCCAGGTGAAAAAGCAGGGTATCCTAGAGGTGAAAATTGGGAACTTGCTTACCCTCCAAGAGTGTATTGTATGTGTGACTGAATTCTGGATCACTTGTGTAGAGAAGCAACCAATCGAAAGTCTCATGCCCACAAGAGTTGAGAACAGTGGTTAGTGCCATGATGGGTGGTCGACTGAGGCAGTCCACAACATTATTGGTGCTGCCTTTTTTTTACTTAATGTTCAAATGAAATTGTTGTAGGTATGTGGACCACTTCTGATGGAAATCGTTCTGTAACTTCCCTTGTGTCTGTATGAATTGTAGGGGTCGATGTTCTGTGTGGATGATTGTTTCCTTTCCCAAAATGTAATGCTTCCATTGTCGACAAGCCTACTCTATGGAATACATTTCTTTGTCATAAGTGGGATACTTCTGGACCGTGTCAAAAAGTGTCTCACTGTGATATGCCACTGGATTCCCATGTTGAGTAAGGATTGCCCCAATATCATAGTCAGAGGCATCTGTCTTGATCTCAAATGGTTGTTGCAATTCTGGTAATGTGAGCACTGGTGCAGAGCAGAGGCGATGCTTCAACTCCCCGAATGCCTTCTGTTGAGATTCATACCAAAAGAATTTTGCTTTAGCTCCTTGCTTTGTGACTTGACTCAAGGGCCAAGTGATATGAGAGAATCCCAACACAAACCTGCGGTAGAAATTGGCAAGACCTAAAAAGATGCTGAGCTCTGTTAGGGTGGTTGGGGCTGGCCAATCTCGAATGACTTGGATATTTGCTGGATCCACATGTACCCCCTGCTCATCAATAATGTATCCTGGATACTGAACCTGGGTCATGCCAAAAGTTAATTTCTCCAAATTGGCACACAACTTGTGTTGTCGCAGTGTTTGGAGGACCTGTCGGATGTGGTAGAGGTGCTCCTCCCAAGTCTGGCTGAAGATCAGAATGTCATCCAAGTACACCACTACAAATGAGTTGGTGAATGGCCACAGGATGTCGTCCATTAGACTCATGAAGGTTGCAGGGGCATTTGTCAACGCGAAAGGCATGACCAATCATTTGAAAAGGCCCTCCTTGGATTTGAATATAGTCTTCCACACATCACAGGGTTCGATTGGTACCTGGTGATACCCAGACTTCAAGTCGATCTTGCTGAAATATTTTTCCCGCTTGAGTTGGTCCAGAAGGTCATCAATACATGGGATCAGGTACCTATTATGAACAATGATATTGTTTAGTGTCTGATAGTCAATGCAGAGTCTCCAAGTCCCATCCTTCTTCTGCACCAACACGATTGGGCTCCCACAGGGTGATGAAATCGGCCAGATGTGACCTTTCTACAATAGCTCCTGAATCTGCCTCTTGATTTTGTCATTCTCTAGAATAGAGCACCGATAGATGGGTCCATTGGGCAGTGGCACACTTGGGGTCAGATCGATGGGGTGCTTGACCTGGCAGTGTAGAGGCACCCCTGTAGGGGAGGTGAAGATGCCCTCGTACTCCTCCATGACCTTATCCATCTGTTGTTTTTGTGCAACGAGGCCCTATCTAGAGGTCATGGCCATAGTCTTCCTCTTTCCCTGAGGACAGATAATCAAGAAAACAAATTTCCTGGTTTTGGAAATGAGCTTACTGCATTGTTTTGCAATAACCAAAGAGATGGTGGTAGGCAGTGCTAGAGAACTTATTGCCCAAAGTGATAGTAACAGCACGAGGCCTGGACTCATACACAACATTTTTCTTCCACAAGTACGGTTGGCCTAATAATACATCAGAAACATCAAGAGGAGCAATGTCACATAATACCTCATCTGTGAAGGGCTTGATGCTGTAGGGAAGGTGACATTGTTGACTGACGTGGAGATCTTGTCCTTGGTGCAACCACCCGATGGTGTATGGTTGTGGGTGTGTTGTGGTTGGCAAGCCCAGCCGCTTCATGACCTCTACCGAGATGAGGTTCTTTTGGCTCCCGCTGTCAACAATGAACTGCAACGGGGAACCCTTTACCCACATCTTGGAATGGAAGAGACGCTCTACCTCCTCTGGAGCTTCTGGTTCCTCCTTCTGGATCTTCATGGTGGAAACATTGGCATTGGGCTCCACATCGATAATCATCTTCTCCTTTTCAGGTTCTAATTCAGAGTCGAAGCATACATCCGATTCAGAAGCCTTCAACTTGGCTACTAGTGACTACTTGGCCCGACACTCGTGTTGTGAGTGGAGCTCTTATGGAACTCACACCACTTCCCCGTGTCCTTTTTTGGCTTCACGGAGTTGTTCTTTTCTTGTGGCTTTGGCGGGTGGTCATGGGATGCCCCGCCTTGGCTTGGTCCTTTGTTCTACGGTTTGGGGGTACCTTTCCCTTGCTTCTAATTTGCAGACCCAAAGTCTCACCTCTTCTGTTTGAACTTCTGCTCAATCTTGGCAACATATTTGTATGCCACACCAAGCGAGGAGATGTCGAGGAACTCCATTTCCTCCTGAATGTATCTATGCAGACAACTGCAGCATTTTAACACCAAATGTTTCTCTGAATCTTTGATACCCAACTTTGTGCGTAGGGTATGAAACAGATTCGTCATCTCATGCACATATTGGTCCCTTTGTTGCCGCAACATAGTCCATTGTATGTATTTGTCCTCATAGCTCCCCATAGGATAATATTGTTCCTTGATGGTGTCTTGGAAAGAATTCCAAGTGGGTGCAGCTGAGAATAGAGAGGGTTCTCCCTCGTCCTGTTGCTCCGAGTAGGTTTCCCACCAGTCCTTGACATGGGGGGCAGCTTTGAGGAGTGTGAAAATCTTTTCTCGGTCGAAAAAGTCATGAACCGAGAAATATCCTTCTAACATATTCAACCATCTATGACATCTGCATCTATTTGGCCTTCAAATATGGGAATGTCAAAGTTTACTTGTACCTTAAAAGGAGTGGCGCCTCCAGAGTGGCTGTTGGATGTTGATGCACCGCCAGTGGGAATCTGTTAAAGAATTTGGGCAAAGTTGTCCATCATCGCGTTCCTTTGTTTCTCGAGGGTCTCCTCGATCAAAATTTTGATAGGATCTCCTGCTCCCTCATCTTTCTTTTCTTCCCCCATGGGCAGTCGTCAGGGTTTGTGAGTCTGATCTTGCAAAGGTTCAACCAGATCGAGCCCCAACTCCTTATACCCCGACCTCGTTGGGGACATGCAAAGAAGGATCGAGAATGAGAAGACCACTCTGATACCATTGATCCAGATTTATGTAGGAACACAATGAAATACAAAAATACACATAAACGCAGAGATGCAGCGGAAATAAGACTTCATTTCATTAATAACAAATGACTGAAATATGCTTACAGACAGAATGGAAATAAACTAGCTAGGGCGCTAGTAGCTTATCTCTGAGAAGAGATGTGGCAACTATTGGCCTCTGAACTATGTTTCAATGAGGCTTGAAGGCCTATTATTATTGATAAACAATGGAAAACCCTAAACATCCAAAGACCTAACCCTAGGAGATGAAATGCCAAGACTATGGGCCCCGTTTGGGTAAGTTGGTACATCAACTTCCCGGGGATGTAACTTTGGCATACGATCTCCGTTTGACACGTTCCATACCTCATTAGAAAGATCTATCCGAGGAATACAACTTTTGGGTGAGAAACATGATCTACAATCCATGTTGCTCCCCATTTTCCCAAAAAACATTGTTTAAGGCCTCAAAACGGCTCTGGAAGTTCAGGACCCGAAAAACTGCTAAAAATAGTAAACTGTGCGGAAACTGAAAAACTGAAAGAAGCAATGGTGGGGGTCCAAGTGGAATAGGTGGATGGCCACCAATATCCACCTGGATCATTTATTGGGTTAAATGGAGTCATTATTGAATTTCTGTGAAACACCTTTGAGAAAATAGACAAAAATATATTAAACTTCGGCCTTATCTCAGGAAGCTTTCAAAAAATTGATCGTTCACCATTCTCGAAATTAAGTTGTTTATCGCTTGCTTTTTATTGAAGCTAATTTCGGGTATGTTTAAGATAATCAAGATAACTTTAATCAATCTATCAGACTCTGGTTGATTTTTTCCGCATCAAGGCAAAGTAAAATTTAACAATTTTAATTAGGGCTTCCCTTGTCAGCTTAGAGTGTAAATCTTTGTCGAAAAGAGAACTAGATACTAGAGCACATTATATACATGTATACTAGCCTTGTAGATATCATAGACATTGCTTCACTGCCAGCGAGCCTGTTTAATACCCCGGTGAAGTTATCTACATTTCCCATTGAATTTCCTTTCACCACTTCAATTTGCACTTTGTTGAGATGAGGGAAATCATTTAAATGAATTTCCTTTCATCATATCTTTTGGAAAAAATGGGGGTAATCAAATTTCGAATTTCCTTTCACCATTTGTCTTGGACTAGATGGGGGCAATCATATTATGAATTTCCTTTCACCATCTGTCTTATTTTTTAATATTTTTGAAGTGGGGGAAATCAATTTGTATATATCATACACGGGATGATATCTGTTTATAATTTAGCAGCTAAGGTATGTCAACTCACTTTGATTTACTCTGGGCTAATCCTCCCCTAACCTTCAAAACACCTTCGCCTACAGGGAAGTTATCACAGGGAGATTTTAATTTCCAGGGACTTTCCTTGAGTGAAACAAATCAATTTAAAATATGATAGAAGGGATAAAGTAGTCAGTATTATCCTAGACACACCTTCTCTTAGTTACAATCAACGGACACACAAAAATTTCACCTACTCTTGTTTTGAAGATCTAGTCTTTTAGGCTTTCCAGGTCAAGGCGAACTCTGTATTTCTGTGGAGATTTAAAATCAAGATGTGCAAATCAAGAAATAATTAAAGATTTCAAACATGATGGATGGTAATGGACTAAAGAGTTAAAGGTTTGGAAAGGGATCTTATTCCTACTCAGACCTACTTCCTGATTTGCGATCTTCTTTTATTCTTATTCTTTTCATTTTTATGCATTTTATTTCATTTTTTATTTTAATTTTATCAAAACACAGTGTTATCCGCAATTTTGGTCATTGTGATGATATCATGATGATGTTATGATGATGGAAAATCAAGCTCTTTACTAAGAACACTTTTCTGAGAAAAGTTACATTTGTCTTCTTCCAGAAATCATGCTTTTAAAGGATGTTCGCATGCTACCTATATATCTGCTTGCGAGAATGCCTGATTCTCGCAGGCTGCATTAAGCTAGGGTGTGAATAGTTCACACTGTAACTAATAGCTAGGGTGCGAACATGTTCCAAAGGGAGGAAAAATATGAAATCTCGAACCTTCTAGAAGGGAATCTTCTAGAAACATGAGTTGGCTTCGAATGGTTATTCAGGTGTTGGCATTCCAGATATCTTGGGATCATTTCCTATCCAAGTAACTCCTTGATCATATGTATAGACTAGTTATTGAATATATTGATCTACCTTCACTTCGATTGGTTTGAACTGTTGTGATTTGAACGGGACAAGAGCATCGGAATGAAGCTTGGAACAACAGAGATCTAAGGAAAGAATTCATAAGGTATGTCCATGATATTCATCTCTTAGTTCATTCAATAGGCTAGATCTAGGGAAAGTGTATTATTCTGTCCTGTTTTGTTCTAGATCCAGGTGGATCTAGGGAGATTGGTTTGTGTCTGCACTCACGGATTTATCCTGAAACAAAATTGGTGACTCCACTGGGGACCTATTCTCTTTTTCTTTATAGTTTTTGTATTTTCTGTGGCCATTTTCTCTATTTGAATTTTTCTCCTGTTTTGTCAGTGTCTGAGTCCTCAGGATATCCTGAGAGACCTTCTGGGTCCATAAGCCAACTTGAATTTTGCTTGCATTTTCAAATTTTTCATTATCTTCAGGGATTCTCGCACTGTGTCCATTGACAGCCTACGAGAACCAGTCAAGTTCGCACTATGCCTATATAGTCCAGTGCGAACAACTCGCACTTTGCTCCACAATGGCCTGCGAGAACACTATCTTCTCGCACTGTGTAACACTATTGGCCTGCGAGCAGATTTTTGAAAATTTTGGAAATTGATTTTTGACTTTTTCAATTGCTCAGAACAGTTGAATTGCATCTTTTTGGCTTATTAGATCATTGATTTATATATCTCTTGCATTAGTTTTGTTGCTGGAACAAATTTAGGGTTTCTAGGTCTTTCTTGCCCTTGGTAGCTTGACTTTCATTTCTTGGCTCTGTTTGGCATTTCCTTTCTCTCCGAATTCTGGAGTTGAGTGTGTCCGATTGACTGGGAACCAGTGATTGGTAGAGAGTCAAGTGATTTGTGTTTCTCATTGGCTTAGTGGTTCGAGAGGACTTTTTTCATTTTCTTTGAGGAACTCATTGGTTTTCTTTTGTTTTTACTTTCATTGAAAGTATTTGATTGGGTTGTTTGTTTGGGTCTGTATGATTTGGTTTTCTTTTCTCGTTAATTAGAGTTCTTCTTGGAAAGTGAACGACAAGTTTTCTTTCAAGAGTTTGTTTTTGCCTTTTTGAAAACATTGAAAATCAAGTTTTTAGAGTT
>ML811534.1:84496-101593 GCA_009831015.1 Picea engelmannii | reverse complement strand
CGATTATGTGTGGGAGCTTGCACCAGGGCGTAAGTCTGTTAAGCAGGTCGTCAACATAACTTTTCCACCTTAGCCCCGCCCCTTCTCGTCTCGTTGTTGCGACGTTGGATTTCATCACCAACTAGTGGCTTCGATATTAGAAGCTATTGTTTGCTTGGTGATTGCTTCTAGATTTTGTTTACTAGAGTGTGTTGTTTGTTTCTCAAAGCTGACCATAGGATTTATGTTGCAGAGTTTGTTACTTGTTTACAATTGCTCCCCCACGATGTTCACATAGGATGCAAGGTTTATCCCCGGAACATCCAGACGTTTCAAAACCCTTGCATACAACAACACCTGAGGGTATCCTTGAGGAATCTCCTTGTCAGGGTGAAATCCCCCTTGTTACTCTACCACACATGGACATAAGTGAAGTCCAAGACGTTTCTACACCACCTCCACAAGTAGAATGCACTGATCCTCTCGGTGATTTTTGAATTACCAATACTATAGAGGACTATCGCATTCGTCGTGGTGAACGACCTGTTGGACGAGTAAATCCTTCTGAAGAAACCACTATTACATCTTCTGAATCAACTATTGGGCCTTCTCACGGTGTAGTAGACCAAGATCCTTTTTGGTCCGGTAATTTCCATCGAGGTCTTTTCGGTACAGAGTCATCCCCTGTTTACGAAATCTACCCTCCTGTGTCTCCTGAGACAGAGACACCACCCGAGACTACCACTTATTGTTTTGTTGTTAGTCCCGAGATGGCCCATCTTGCGAATACTACGAGCGTCCAAACCAGAATTACTGCAACTAATCTTCTTCCTATTAATACCCAACGAATGCCTGAGGCTAACCCAAATTTACCTCCTGGTTACCATGCGTTGAATCCTTTGTTGAATGTTTCCCATCCAATACCTCCGAAAACCCCAACCGGTTCTCCAAGTGGTCCTCCATTTCCTGGGCATCCTATTCCTGGTTTCATCCCGACACTCCCTCAGTTTCCTACTGGCAATCCTAATCCTAGTGGCACTATCCCGACTGTTGCACCAAACTTCCAAATTCCCGTTGGTGGACAGGGTGGTACGGTTCCTTTTCCTTTTCTTGGACACAACACAATTACCACGCAACCTACGGTTGGCACACAACTTCCGGGTGGAATTTTACCTACGGTAGGGGGACCAACTTCCCCTTTTGGGCAGAATATAACTCCTCAGTTGGCCCAGTATTGGAATCATCTTTTACAAAACCTTCCTCAAAGAGCTGGGGGGCAGACCACTGTCCCTCCTATAGGCCAACCATATCCAGGTGTAACTAATCCTATTTGGGGTTCAGGTCAAATTACTCAACCTCAGGTCCCTACTCAGACTCAAGGTCACAATCCTTGGGGTTACTACCCTATCCAGCCACCACCGAATCAGCTAGGATCTTCCCTTTATGGGCAGTCTGCTTATGCTCCTACTGGTCTGCCAACAGGGCTTCCACCCCAAATTCACCAGTACCCACAAGTGAATCGACAGTTGCCTTTTCTTGCTACTTTGGATTTGCTCGACTTGTCTAGGATTCTCAACGATCCTATCCGTCACTCTCCCCAATGGCCTGCTATTCCTGCAAAGCTTCCATCGGACATTCCAAAATTCGATGGCAAGGCGGGAGAGGACCCTAATAATCATGTCATGACTTTTCATTTATGGTGTTCGTCCAATTCATTGATGGACGACTCCATTCGTCTCCGTCTTTTTCAACAAACCCTTACTAGAGCTGCTGCGAAGTGGTACATTGAGTTACCACGAGGTTTCTTTTCCGATTTTCACACCCTTGCTATGGATTTTCTCACACATTACCAGTTACCGATCCGTTACGATATTGGGACTGAGATTTTAACTTCCTTCAAACAAAATACAAGCACTCATATATCTGATCATATTCAGGAGTGGCGAAGGAGGCGACGTCTCATTAAACTTGAGCTTCCGGATCAGTTACTGGCAAAATGGTTTACAAAATCTTTTGTGAACAAAATCGATAAAGACATTGCTATGGGCGGTGTTGTTACAAAAGAGCAGGCTATAAGTCGTGCTTAGTATCTTGATCTTGTTTATTAACAAACGAGAACTCTTTATGATCTATTACCGGACTTGCCTTGTCCTAGTACTTCCAACACTTCCACCACCCCAGCTGCTTCACATGCGGCCGATGGTGTGATTGGGACTACCCATGCCCAATCACATCCCATTTCAAACACGACCCCTAAATCCAACTCTTCTAATGTTCAAAGTGCTCCGTGTCCTACTCCTCCCGTTGGTAAAACTTCTGAAGTGAACGCTGTTCAGTCTACGCCGACCGGTAAGAACAAATCTAAGAAAGGGAGAGGTAAGAATAAGGAGAGTAAAAATAATAATCCGAATGAGCAAACCAAAACCCCTCCTGTTGAAGATCGGGATAAGCGCAAACCCCTCTACCCTTGCCTTATCTGTGGTGATGATCACTACATGAAGGATTGTCCAAGACGTGCCGAGGTTAATAAGCTCCTTCAAGGAACACCCAAACCCTCTACTCCGACAGTCTTGTCTCAACCCTTCCCATCTCAACAACAGGCTTCATTGGTCATCCATGACCAACCCTCTACTTCTACATCATCTTATGTTTTGATGTGCACCGATGATTCCAAGAAAGACAACGTTGCACTTACCACTTAAGATAAAGACTATACTCCTTCTAAGGAGAAGGTTGACGACTTACCTCCTGATCTGGTACAACCCTCTCCACCGAATCCACCCGCAAACGGTCCTCTTCATATCGAACGACCGAGCCTTGACACAGTTATATGACCACCCCCGAAAGGTGTCGTTAAGAAATCGACATTCAATCCTCATGTTCGTGCGGCCCAGAACTATAGAATTATCGAAGACCTGGCCCAAGCACCTTCAGCGATGTCTGCCCTTGAAGTCCTTCAGTCTTGTCCTGCACAACGAAGGGCTCTGTTGAAATCTATAGGTGGAATTGATCCCACATATACAAATTTGATAGTATTTGACTTGGAAGACCATATTCCAAGGTTAGCCCCACAGCTTGCATTTCAAATACAAGTTGTTGTCGCCGACAAGAGAATTTGTCAGACTGTTATTGATGAGGGTGCCTCTACGTGTGTAATGTCTTTTACTTGTTGGAAAGCCATTGGCTCTCCCCCGTTAAAATAATCACAAAACACTTTGAGAGCCTTCAACGGCTCTGGTTTTAAGCTTTACGGTGTTCTTCCGGCGTTGCATGTTACTCTCGAAGGTAAGACCGTCCAGTTTGAAGTGGAAGTTTTCGATGCTCCCTTAGATTACAATATTCTACTTAGGCGTAGCTGGGTCGATTCTATGCGTGCTGTTGTGTCAACCATTTTTCATGTCGTACGGTTTCCTCACCAAGGAAAAGTGGTTACGGTTGATCAAATTGCCTTCTTTAATGCTGATACTCGCACTGGCAACGTACTGTTCATAGCTAAAACCCCACTGGGTTACGAGAATGTTGGAGTCGGTCGTTCATAGCTAAAAGACTCATCGTTAATGGGTACTTTCCCCATACCACCACCACCCGATATTCCACGCCTGTCAGTGGCTTCTATTAATATGTTCTCCACTGTGCCTCATGAACTTCCTATATCTGCCGACCCTTGGGTAGTCCCTGATCCTGGAGATCATGTTCGTTTCGACAACGTCATGCCGTTAAGTCTGGTTGAGTCTGCTTATCAAGCCATTCAATCGGCAACCCTTACTACTTCCTCTTTTGATGAGTTGTCTCCTGATCCTTTTCGTGTTATCTTCCCCACCGACGAGATGATCATGTCTGTCCTGGATGACACCCCTTGGGACGATGGACATCATCGTTCCATTCTGTTTCTGGAACAACAGACTCTTGATAATTATCAGCGGATTTCGACTTCGTCGACCGTTGTTTTTATATCCACTCTTCCCCAATCTACACGAGATATGTTTGCAGAAGGGAACCTCAATAACATTTCTCCCACGGTACCCATAGATATTTCAGTTAAACCTGGGATAGTCGAGAACGTTCATATCGGAGCTTCGTGTTCTCCCGAAGAAATTGTCACTTATACTTCCTTGTTTGAATAATTTTGTGATATCTTCGCCTGGAGTTACGAAGAGATGCCGGGTATTGACCCTGCTATCGTTGTTCATGAAATCAAGACATACCTCGAAGCTAAACCAGTCCGGTAGTGCCTCCGTCCTGTCCATCCACGTAAAGTGACAGCCATTAAACTCGAAGTTGAAAAACTTCTTAAAGTCAGTTTTATTTATCCCGTGGCATTGACAGAATGGGTTTCCAACCCGGTACCGATCGATAAGAAAGGCGGTAGTATACGCGTTTGTGTTGATTATCGGGATATTAACAAAGCTTGTCCGAAGGACAATTTTCCAACCCCTTTGGTTGACCAGATCGTCGATGACTGTGCCGATAGTGAAATCTTTTCCCTCATGGATGGATTTTCTGGCTATAATCAAATTAATATCGCTCCTGAGGACCAACATAAAATGACTTTTATTTGTCCTTGGGGTACTTTCGCCTACAGAAAACTCCCCTTCGGTCTGAAGAACACAGGTGCAACATTCCAATGTGCTATGTCTTACGCATTTCATGATATCAAGCATATCGTTCAACCTTATTTGGACGATTTTCCGGCTCACTCTTACGTCGAGTCGATCACCCTGATCATCTCTGAGCGATTTTCGTTCGTTGTCGATTCTATCGCATTCGCCTGAATCCTCATAAATGTGTCTTTTGCGTAGAATCCGACCGTCTCCTTGGTTTCATTGTTTCATGTCATGGGATCCGGGTAGATCCTATTAAGGTTGAGGCGATTCTTAATCTCCCTCCTCCTTCTTCACTGCACCAGTTACAAAGTTTGCAGGGGAAAGCAAACTTTCTTCGTTGTTTCATTCTGAATTACGCCAAGATTACTCGTGGTTTCACACGTCTTCTAAAGAAAGGTTTAGAGTTTGTCTGGGATAAGGTTGCTAACAACACCTTTAAAGCTTTAAAATTATCCCTCACGAAAGCTCCTCTTCTTTTCCCTCCGGACTATAGTCGAGATTACTTTCTTTATCTAGCTGCTTCCGAGTATACTATCGGCATGGTTCTCATTCAAGAGGATGATAACCATGATGAACATGTTATCTATTACTTGCGTACAAGTTTATCATGCACGGAAATCAAGTACCAACATGTTGAGAAGCTAGCTTTGGCTGCTGTTCAAGCAGTCCAACATTTTCGTCATTATATTCTCTCCAGGAAGACTACAGTGATTTCACACTGTAACCCCATGTAACACATATTGACACGTCAATTGTTGGGGGGCAAGTACTCCAAGTGGATTTTTATTCTCCAGGAGTTCGACTTGGAATTCGATCGCGCCACGTCAAAGAAAACCCTAGTTTTCGCTGAGTTAATTTGTGATTTTCCCCGCACTGCCACGGAAAAAGTAGCAGTCGATTCGTTACCTGACGAGTCACCATTCCTTATCAGTACTGACAATATTTGGTACAGAGATATCATTATATATCTCCAAACTCAAAATTTCTGGCCTGCTTTGTCTAGTACTGAACGCCGTCGTGTCCGTTATCAAGCACGTCATTATATTATCCTCAGCGATACTCTATACCGTCAAGGCATTGACTCTGTCTTTCGGAATTGTTTGAATTTTGACGAAGCTGAGAAAGCTTTCAATGACTGCCATTCACAAGCATGTGTTGGTCATATGTCTGGGTATGCTACTGCCCAAAAGATCTTACGTACAGGTTACTTTTGGCCTTCCTTATTCAAGGACTGCATTACTGCTATTCAGAAGTGTCATGCCTGCCAGACCTATAATCATAAGATTCGGTCGCATCCTGCTCCCCTTCATCTTGTGGTCTCAGTAGGTCTGTTCGCTAAATGGGGCATTGATTTCATGACATGTCACCCTCACTCGGCCGGGGGGCATGGTTATATTATTGTAGCTGTCGATTATTTTACTAAGTGGGCCTAGGTGATGCCGACATTTGATAATACTGGGAAGACTGCAACGTTGTTTATTTTTAACCATGTCATCAATCGTTTTGGTGTGCCTCAGGCTATCGTTACCGATCACGGTAGTCATTTTAGAAATTATATGATGTCTGAACTCATAGAGAAATTGGGCCTTCGTCATGATAGCTCAACATCCTATTATCCACAGGCCAATGGCCAGGTCGAAGAGATCAATAAAGTTCTTATAAATATGATTCGACGGATGATAGGAATCCATAAAACTAGCTGGCACACGATGTTATTTTCGGCATTGTGGGCATATCAGACATCTGCTAAATCTGCCACAGGATTTACACCCTTTCGTTTAGTTTATGGCATGGAAGCCATTCTGCCAATAGAATGTGAGATACCGTCTTTGAAGCTAGCTGTAGAACTCTTACCTAATACTTCTACTGAGGAGGAACGTCTGTTGTATCTGATGCGATTAGACGAGACTCGTCGTGACGCTACTCTTGTAATAGAAGCCCAGAAGAAACGTGTTAAGGCACAGTATGACAAGCATGTCAAACCTCGTGTCTTCTCTGAAGGAGATCTTGTTCTTCTATATGAACAAGATAAAGATGTCTTAGGAGCTGGGAAATTCGAACCAATGTGGCGTGGGCCTTACATTGTTAGCAAAGTTTTGGAAAAAGGAGCGTATGAGCTGGTGGATTATGATGGTGTACCTTTGAGTGAACCTAGGAATGGGTTGTACTTAAAGAAGTACTATGCATAAGTCATTTGTGCATGAGTACTTGTATTTTATGTATCATACTACGTGTGTGTGTGTTACATTAGTTTTTCTTTTGACGTCATCTGGTCTCTACCCTTACGTGACGTTGTGTTTGATTTCCAGATGTCAGAGTATTCACTACCTTATATTGGCTTCGCCGACGGTGCTAGCCATAGTACTCGGAACCTAGCTTCCGTTGCATGGGAAATGTATGCCCCAACAAACGAACTCATATCTCTATGAGGTATATGTCTTGGCCGAGCAACCAACAACATCGCAGAGTATAGCGCCGTTGTTGAATTATTGGTGGATGCTATCTCTCCTGGAATTCGTCATTTTGTTGTGAAACTTGACTCGCAACTGGTAGTATTACAGCTCAGTAATGTATATTATATTCCAAGTCCTACTTTATTGAGGGTATATTTGCGGATTCTCCTCTTGGAACGACATTTTGATTATATTGAATATCAACACATTCCTAGATGTCTTAATACATTGACAGATGCTTTAGCTAATTATGTATTGGACAGGTGTTATCCACATTTTTGGTCATCGGGATGATGTCATGATAGTGTCATGATAATAGAAAATCAAACTCTTTATTGAGAACATTTTCATGAGAAAGGTTACACTTGTCAGTTTCCAGAAAGCTTAGTTTAAAGATAGTTCGCAGGCTGCATATATACTCTTCTGCGAGAATCCTTAATTCCCGTAGGCTGCCTTCAGCTTGACTGCGAACTTCTCGCACTGTACTCAAAGTCAAGGTGCGGACATGTTTCTAAAGAAGGAAAATGGATGAATTCTCGATCCTTCTAGAAATAATCTTCTAGAAGGATGAGTTGGCTTTCGAATGGTTGGCAAAATACTGACTTTCCAGATATCTTGGGATCGTTCTCTATCAAAGTAACTAAACTATCTTCTCCTATATATTGAGGAGATTTCTCATGGAAAGGGTGAACAAGAAAGATTAGAAGCAAGCAAGTAAGAGATTGATTGGAGAATTAGTGCAATATTGCATGGAGGACTGATGCTACAACAACAAAGGACAATAGCAAGGTCATTTTATGTGGTTGATTTTCTTCATGCATGAGCAAGTGTGTGTGTTAAAGCCAGGAGCCATTGAAAGGAGACCTATGACATCAAGGCTCAGGTTGTAAGTTTTACTTTCAGTTAATTCAATACATGAATATGTCCCTTTCCCATAATGATGATGTCATCTTATTACATGATTCCTTGATCACATGTATAGACTAGGCTTTGAATATATTAATTTGCTTGTACTTCGATTGGTTTGTACTGTTGTGATTGGATGGCACAAGAGCATCGAAGCAGAGCAAGGAACAACAGAGATTTAAGGAGAGCATTCATAAGGTATGTCCACTATCCATTACTCTTCGTTCATTCAATAGCCTAGATCTAGGGAAAGAGTAGTATTCTGTCTTGCTTTGTTCTAGATCCAGGTGGATCTAGGGAGATTGGTCTGTGTCCGCACTCACGAATTTATCCATTAACAAAATTGGCGACTCCATTGGGGACTTTCCCTTTTGTCTTTTTTATTTCTATATTTTATGTGGCCATTTGCTTTGGTTTCCTTGTTCTCCTGATTTGAAAATCTCTTAGTCCTCAGGATACCCTGAGTGACCTTCTGGGTCCAAAAGTCATTTTGATCTTTGCTTAATTTTTCAAATTTTTTAATAGTTTCAGGGATTCCCACACTGTGCCCATTAACAGCCTGCGAGAACCTTGATAGTTCTCACCTTGCGTATATACTCCAGTGCAAAAAGTTCACAGTCTGCACTTAAGTGACCTGCAAGAAGCTTACATTCTCGCACTGTGTCCAAGGCTTGCCTGCGGGCAGATTTTGAAATTTTTTTGAAATCAAATTCTGACTTTTGCAATAGCTCAGTAAGGTTGATTTAAGTCTTTTTGGCTCTTTGGATTACTGGCTTGCCTATTTTTTCTTTCTTTTGCTTGTTGGACTTGATCTAGGGTTTCTAGGCTTGTTCTTGCTTTGATCACTTGACTTTCATCTCTTAGCCCTTTTTGGCATTTTTCTTCTCTCTGATTACTGGAGTTGAATGTGTTATGTTGGTTAAGAATCAGTGATTGATTGGAAGTTAAGATTTTGAGATTTCTCATGTACTTGTTGGTCCAAAAGGACAATTTTCATTTGCATTGAGAAGCTCTTTTGGTTTGTTTTTGTTTTTGATTCCATTGAAAGTTTTGGATCGGGTTATTTGATTGGGTCTTTATACTTTGGTTTTCTTTTCTTATTCATTAGAGTTCTTCTTGGAAAGTGAACTATTTGTTTTCTTTCAAGATCGTTGTTTTACCTTTGAAACACCATTGAAAATCAAAATTGTAGAGTATTGGACTTTTGAAAAAGACATTTAGAAAGTATTCAATAATACATGATTGTTTGCATTCAGTTCAAAAACGGAAATTGAGCATTATATTTGCATTGTAATATTGAGATTGATTCAAAAATTGTTCTCTCTCTCCCATAACTAGGATTCATCGAATGAAAAAGATTACAATTTCATCATATCCTTGCATTGATTGGGTCAGAGTCACACATCATTGAGTTTCACTTTCGTTGCCTTTGAGTATACAACAACCATTTACAAACATTGCGCAATATTAAAATTGATCTAGTAACTCTTTTATAGGGCTCTTTTACACCAACATTTAGCTAGGCTAGTGCTTTGGACTAGGAAGAGAGACACACTCTCCAAAGCTCAAAAACAAACAATAGCATCTTGAGATAGGGAGTGTAAAATTCCATTGGCCGCATATTGTCCTGGGAAGCCCTTCTAACACAAGGGTCAAGCATTAGGTCGCATTGGTGTTGGCAGGGATACTAACCTGCTCTGTTGACATCGGTGTAGAGATTGCACGTATTATGGGGGTCACTCCGAGGTATACCCACAATTATGAGTGGAAGCCTCTGAGTTGATTTCGGGCTCGATACCATGCCCTTGCGTGTGGATCGGACTGACGACTATTTCCCCAGGCAGTACTATTGTCTGTGGTAACCTTAGTGGCCTTTCTCTCTAGGTTCTTACCCAAGGTGACTGTGGAGGGGAAAGTCTCCGTGGTACCGGGAATCGACGTTGATCAAACTCACTCGGGCTCCTTGGAGGGTATACCCACGATTATGTGTGGGAGCTTGCACCAGGGCATAAGTCTGTTAAGAAGGTCGTCAATGTAAATTTTCCACCTTATCCCCACCCCTTCTCATCTCGTTGTTGTGACGTTGGATTTCATCACCAACTAGTGGCTTCGATATTAGAAGTTATTGTTTGCTTGGTGTTTGTCTCTAGATTTTGTTTTCTAAGTGTATGCTGTTGTTTTCTCGTAGTTGACCATAGGATTTTCGTCGGGGAGTTTGTTACTCATTTACAATTTCTCCTCCGCGACGTTCGCGTAGGATGCAAGGTTTGTCTCCAGAACATCCAGAAGCTTCGCAACCTTTGCACACAACAACACCTGAGGGTACCCCTGAGGACTCTCCTCGTCCGGGTGAAATCCCTCTTGTTACTCTACCACACGTGGACATAAGTGACATCCCAGAAGTCTTTACACCACCTCCACAAGTACATACTACTGATCCTCTTGCAAAATTTTGAATTACCAATACGATAGAGGATTATCGCATTCATCGTGGTGAACGACCTTCCGGACGATTTCATCTCTCTGGTGACGATCTTCCAGCTACTGAATCAATTGTTGGGCCTTCTCACGGTGTAGTAGTCCAAGATCCTTCTTGGTCCGGTGATTTATAACGAGTCTTGTTTGGTACTGAATCCCCTGTCTACGAAATCATCAACCCTCCTGAGTCTCCTGAACCAGAAACTGCACCCGAGACTACTACTTATCGTTTTATTCTCCCTCCCGAGATGGCTCATCTTGCTATTACTTCAAGTGTCCAAACTACGATTCCGACGACTACTCTTGCACCTATTAACACTCAGAGAATACCTGAGGCTACTTTGAATCTACCTCCTGGTTACCATGCGTTAAATCCTACATTGAATGCTCGGCATCCAACACCACCTCAAACTCCAGCTGGTTCTCCAGGTGGTCCTCAGTTTCCTGGGCATCCTATTCCCTATTTCATCCCGACACTCCCTCAGTTTCCTACTGGTAATCCTAATGCTGGTAGCATTATTCCGACCATTGCACCTAATATACAAGTTCCTGTTGGTGGTCAGGGTAGTACGTTTCCTTTTCTCAGACATGCTGCAACTATTATGCAACCTACAGTTGGTATACAACCTTCGGGTGGAACTATTCCTTTGGTAGGGGCACTGACCTCACCGTTAGGAGAACACACACCTCCTGCTTTGGCCCAGTATTGGAATCAACTTATGCAAAACTTTCCTCCAAATACTGGGGGGCAACAAGCTATCCCTACTCCAGGCCAACCATATCCAGGGGTGACTAATCCTATCTGGGGTTCTGGTCAAACTACTCAACCCCAAACTCAAGGTCAAAATCCTTGGGGTTACTATCCTATTCAACCACCACAGGGCCAACCAGGATCTTCTCTCTGGGGGAAAACTACTTATGCTCCCACTGGTTTACCGACTGGGCTTCCGCCCCAAAGTCACCAGTATCCACAGGTGAATCAGCAATTGCCTTTTCTTGCTACTTTGGATTTGCCAGACTTGTCTAGGATTCTTAACGATCCTATTCGTCACTCTCCCCAATGGCCTGCTATTCCTGCAAAGCTTCCATCGGACATTCCCAAATTCGATGGGAAGGCGGGAGAGGACCCAAATAATCATGTCATGACTTCCACTTGTGGTGTTCATCCAACTTGTTGATGGATGACTCCATTAGACTGCGTCTTTTTCAACGAACTCTTACTGGTGCTGCTGTGAAGTGGTACATTGAATTACCGTGAGGTTTCTTTTCTGATTTTAACACCCTTGCAATGGCTTTCCTAACACATTATCAGTTACCGATCCGTTACGATACTGGAACTGAGATTTTAACCTCTTTCAAACAAAGCACAAGCACTCATATATCTGATCATATTCATGAGTGGCGACGAAGGAGACGTCTCATCAAACTTGAACTTCCTGATCAATTGCTGGCAGAATGGTTTACAAAATCCTTTGTAAACAAAATTGGAAAAGACATTGCTATGGGCGGTGTTGTCACCGAAGAGCAGGCTATTAGCCGTGCTCAGTATCTTGATCTAGTTTATTCGCAAACGGGAACTTTGTATGATTTATTGCCTGATCTACCTCGTCCTGGTACTTCTACTACTTCTACTGCTCCAGCTTCCTCACATGCAGTTGATGGTGTGATTGGTTCCACTCATAGCCACTCGCATTCCGTGTCCACTACAACCCCAAAATCCAATTCTTCTAATGTACAAAGTGCTCCGTCTCCTGCTCCTCCCGCCGGTAAAACTTCTGAAGTGAACGTTGTTCAGTCCACACTGGCCGGTAAGACTAAGTCTAGAAAAGGGAGAGGCAAGAATAAGGAGGGTAAAAACAACAATCCTGCTGAACAAACCAAACCACCTCCTGTTGATGACCGAGATAAACGCAAGCCGTGCTATCCTTTCCTTATGTGTGGTGACGATCACTACACGAAGGATTGTCCGAGACGTGCCGAGGTCACCAAGTTCCTTCAAGGAACACCGAAACCTTCTACACCGGCTGTCTTGTCTCAACCCTTCCCGTCTCAACAACAGGCTTCATTGATCATCCATGACCAACCATCTACCTCTACACAGTCCTATGTTTTGATGTGCACTGGTGATTCCACGAAGAATAATGTTGCACTTACCACTAGAGCTAAAGACTATACTCCTACTAAAGAGAAGGTTGAGGAATTACCTCCCGATTTGGTACAACCCTCTCCACCAAATCCACCTACCAATGGTCCTCATCATATCGAAAGACCAAATCTTGATACAGTTTTACGACCTCCCAAAGGTGTCGTTAAGAAATCAGCATTCAATCCTCATGCTCGGGTAGCTCAGAACTATAGTATTGTCGAAGATCTGGCCCAAGCACCCTCAGGGATGTCTACCCTCGAAGTCCTTCAGTCTTGTTCTGCACAGCGAAGGGCTCTGTTGAAAGCGATAGGTGGAATTGATCCTACGGATTTGAATTTGATAGTCTTTAAATTGGATGATCATATTCCAAGGTTAC
Source organism: Picea engelmannii (assembly GCA_009831015.1). Classification (NCBI taxonomy): domain Eukaryota; kingdom Viridiplantae; phylum Streptophyta; class Pinopsida; order Pinales; family Pinaceae; genus Picea; species Picea engelmannii. Next base: position 88,651 of record ML811534.1, on the reverse strand, counting down.
CCCCACAACTTGCATTTCAGATACAGGTTGTGGTCGCCGACAAGAGCATTTGTCGGATGGTTGTTGATGAAGGTGCCTCTACGTGCGTAATGTCTTTTTCTTAATGGAAAGCCATCGGCTCTCTACCGTTAACGGAATCACAAAACACTTTGCGAGCCTTCAATGGCTCTGGTTTTAAGACATATGGTGTTCTTCCATCGTTGCCTGTTACTCTAGAAGGCAAGACCGTCTAGATAGAAGTGGAAGTTTTTGATACTCCTCTAGATTATAATCTCCTACTTGGACGAAGTTGGGTCGATTCTATGCGTGCTGTCGTGTCAACCCTTTTCCGTGTCCTACATTTTCTTCATGAAGGCAAAGTGGTCACGGTTGATCAACTTGCTTTCTTTAATGCCGATACTCGCACGGGCAATGTACCGTTCATAGCAAACACCCCACCGGGTTATGAGAATGTTGGCGTCGGTCTTTTAAAAGACTCATCGTTAATGGGAACTTTTATCATACCACCACCACCCACTATTCCAAGCCCATTAGTTGCATCTATTAACATGATCTCTACCGTGCCTCATGAACTTCCAGTGTCTCTCGACCCTTGGATAGTCCCTGATCCTGGAGATCATGTTCGTTTCGGCGACGTTATGCCGTTGAGTCCAGTTGAATCCACTTACCAAGCTATTCAATCGACAAACCCTCTTACTTCTTCTTGTGAGGAGTTGTCTCGCAATCCTTTCCATGTTGTTTTTCCAACTGACGAGATGATCATGTCCGTCTTGACTGACAACCCTTGGGATGATGGACATCATCGTTCCATAATGTTTCTGGAACAACAGACTCTGGAGAACTACCAACGGATTTCGACTCCGTCGACCGTTGTTGTTATTACGACTGTTCTTGGATCTACACGAGATGTGTTTGCTGAAGGGAACCTTAGTAACATTTCGCCCACGATATCCATAGATATTTCAGTGAAACCTGGAATCATCGAGAACGTTCATATTGGAGCTTCGTGCTCTCTCGATGAAATTGTCATCTATACTTCCTTGTTTAAAGAATTTCGTGACATTTTTGCCTGGAATTACGAAGAGATGCCAGGTATTGATCCTTCTATTGTGGTCCACGAAATTAAGACATACCCTGGATCCAAGCGAGCTCGTCAACACCTCTGTCCTGTCCATCCACGTAAAGCGGCGACCATTAAACTTGAAGTTGAAAAACTCCTTAAAGCCGGTTTTATTTATCCCGTGGCCTTGACAGAGTGGGTGTCTAATCCAGTACCGATTGATAAAAAGGGTGGTAGTATACGCGTGTGCGTTGATTATCAGGATATCAACAAATCTTTTTCGAAGGACAATTTCCCAACCCCTTTCGTTGACCAAATCATCGATGACTGTGCCGGTAGTGAAATCTTTTCCCTAATGGATGGATTTTCCGGCTATAATAAATTCAATATAGCTCCCGAGGACCAACATAAAACGACTTTTATTTGTCCTTGGGGTACTTTCGCCTACATGAAACTCCCTTTCAGTCTGAAGAACGCAGGTGCTACATTCCAATGTGCTATGTCTTACGCATTTCACGATATCAAGCATATTGTTCAACCCTATCTAGACGATTTGCGGGCTCACTCTTTACGTAGGGTCGATCACCCTAATCATCTCCGAGTGATCTTCGTTCGTTGTCGATTCTATTGCATTCGCCTAAACCCTCATAAATGTGTTTTTTGCGTAGAATCTGGCCGTCTCCTTGGTTTCATTGTTTCACGCCATGGGATCCGGGTTGATCCTATCAAGGTCGAGGCAATTCTTAATCTACCTCCTCCTTCTTCTTTACGCCAGTTACAAAGTTTGCAGGGGAAAGAAAACTTTCTTCGTTGGTTCATCCCGAACTACGCCAAGATTACTCGAGGTTTCACATATCTTTTAAAGAAAGACTCAGAGTTTGTATGGGATAAAGTTGCCAACAATGCCTTTGAAGCTTTAAAAATGTCCCTCACAAAAGCTCCTCTTCTTTTCCCTCCGGATTATAGTCGAGATTACTTTCTTTATCTAGCTACGTCCGAGTATACCATTGGTATGGTCCTCGTTCAGAAGGATGATCACCACGATGAACATGTTATTTATTACTTGAGTAGAAATTTATCATCCATCGAAGTCAAGTATCAACATGTTGAGAAGTTGGCCCTGGCTGCTGTTCAAGCAGTCCAACGTTTTCGTCACTATATTCTCTCCAGAAAGACTACAGTGATTTCACACTATAACCCCATGCAACACATATTGACACGTCAATTGCTGGGGGGAAAGTACTCCAAGTGGATTGTTATTCTCCAGGAGTTCGATTTGGAATTTGATCGTGCCACGTCGAAGAAGTCCCTAGTTTTCGCTGAGTTGATTTGTGATTTTCCCCACACTACTACAGAAAAGGTAGAAGTTGATTCTTTACCCGACGAGTCACTTTTCCTTATTAGTACCGATGATATTTGGTACGGAGATATCATTATATATCTCCAAACTCAAAAATTTCCGGCCTACATTGTCCAGTAATGAACGACGTCATGTTCGTTATCAAGCACGTCATTATATCATCCTTGGTGATACTCTTTACCGGTGAGGTATTGATTCTGTCTTCCGGCGTTGTTTGAATTTTGACGAGGCTGAGAAAGCTTTGAATGATTGCCACTCTGAAGCATGTGGTGGTCATATGTCTGGGTATGCTACTACTCAGAAAATTTTGCGTGCAGGATATTTTTGGCCTTCCTTGTTTCATGACTGCATTATTGCTGTTCAGAAGTGTCATGCCTGCCAGACCTATAATCAGAAGATTCGGTCGCATCCTGCTCCCCTACATCCTGTAGTCTCAGTAGGTCCTTTCGCTAAATGTGGCATTGATTTTATGACATGTCACCCTCACTCGGCCGGGGGGGCATGGTTACATTATTGTAGCTGTTGATTATTTTACTAAATGGGCCGAGGCAATGCCGACATTCGATAATGCTGGGAAGAATGCAACACTTTTTCTTTTCAATCATGTCATTACTTGTTTTGGTGTGCCTCAGGCTATCGTTACTGATCACGGTAGTCATTTTAGAAATAATATGATGTCTGAACTTATGGAGAAGTTGGGCCTTCGTCATGATAGCTCAACGCCCTATTATCCATAGGCTAATGGCCAGGTCGAAGCGATCAATAAAGTTCTTATAAATATGATTCGATGGATGATAGGAATCCACAAAACCAGTTGGCACACAATGTTATTTTCAGCGTTGTGGGCATATAGGACGTCTGTTGAGTCTGCCACAGGATTCACGCCTTTTTGATTAGTTTATGGCATGGAAGCCATTCTACCGATAGAATGTGAGATTTCATATTTGAAACTAGCTGTAGAACTTTTACCAAATACTTTTGCCGAAGAGCAACGTCTGTTGTATCTAATGCGACTAGACGAGACTCTCCATGACTCTACTCTTGTTTTAGAAGCCCAGAAGAAACGTGTTAAGGAACAGTATGACAAGCATGTCAAACCTCGTGTCTTCTCTGAAGGAGATCTTGTTCTTCTGTATGAACAAGATAAAGGTGTCTTAGGAGTTGGGAAATTCGAACCAATGTGGCGTGGGCCTTACATTGTTAGAAAAGTTTTGGCAAAGGGGGCATATGAGCTAGTATATTATGATGGGGTACCTCTGAGTGAACCCAGAAATGGGTTGTACTTAAAGAAGTACTATGCATGAGTCATTTGTGCATGAAGTACTTGTATTTTTATGTACCATACTGAGTGTGTGTGATTACTTTTAACTTTGAGTTTGACGTTATTTGGTCTCTACCCTTACGATTACGTTGTGTTTGATTTCCAGATGTCGGAGTATTCACTACCTTATATTGGCTTCGCCGACGGTGCTAGCCGTAGTACTCGGAACTTAGCTTCCGTTGCCTGGGCTATCTATGCCCCAACAAACGAACTTATATCCTTACGAGGTGTATGTCTTGGGCGGGAAACCAACAACATCGCAGAGTATAGTGCCGTGATTGAGTTATTGGTTGATGCTATCTCTCTTGGAATTCGTCGTTTGGTTGTGCGACTTGACTCGCAGCTAGTGGTGCTACAACTAAGTAATGTCTATTCTATTCGAAGTCCTACATTATTAAGAGTATATTTGCGAAT
>ML811534.1:64527-80463 GCA_009831015.1 Picea engelmannii | reverse complement strand
GAGGTACTTGCCAGAAATGGTGGGGGAAAAATTTGGGAAAGGGATATGTTTCATTTTTGAGTTAATTGGCAGCAAGTGTCGCTCTTGAACATGACACCCCCTATTCATCATCCGAAGTTGGTTTGGGAAATCCATTTGCCTCTCATTCGATTTGACTACAAGGTCTTTCCATGCGTCGTTTTTGAGTCAATGCTGCCAAATCATTGGTCGTGTTGTCCATATGTTCAAGAGATGTCCATTTGAAATCTCTATTGAGTCGACCATCTACAGTTATCCTTTCACGTTGTGTCGGCCTTCCCTGTGTCCAAAGTCCAGTTGTTACATGATCTGTTTCACCATCAAACTCTGTTACTCGTTTCGTGTCACTGATGGGGGATACATCAAGGCCCTCCTATGATGAGTCTTGTTCCGTCGACTTCAGCACATTATCTGGGATTAAGACTTAGAAATCATTTAGTACCTTGAAGCTTACATGCCTCAATGGCAAGTTTCTCGCTTTCGACAGTGGGTTTACATCATTGACCTCTGATCGAAAGATTCCGTCGGGTGTTCGACATCAACTCATTTATTCACAGTCGATGGATTGTACTATAGTACCTTGGGAGTCATTGACATTAATTGTGATCTCCCTCGCACTTGTTAATGGTATACATCAATGACCGGTAATCAAGTGGTTTCTACCATGTTCGACTTCGACACATGTAATCACATGGTCAGATTCGTTCTTTGGGTGATAGGTTTGAAGACCCTGGATCCTGTCTTTACATCCAGGTTGCGATGGAATATGTATATTTTGTGACACATAGATCCACTGTGTATGGTTCGTGGCTATGTCATTTTGGTTGCACATTTTTCGCACAGATCCACAGTGTATTCCGGTGGCTGTGCTATATTATGACTACATGGATCCACAGTGTATGATTGGTGGCCATGCCCTTTATTTTTGATATCATCAGTCTATGATCTGAGTATGGGGATGCCTACCTCAGATTGATATATTTGATATTCTACTGATGCTTGGATGTTTGCAGGTCTCTGATTAGATGCGCTTTTTGGTTCTTGACACACACATGCCGCTTACAAAATCTATCAACTGTCACTGGTTCCACTCTTAGACTTTGGGGGGAATTCTGTTATCCACATTTTTGGTCATCGGGATGATGTCATGATAGTGTCATGATAATAGAAAATAAAACTCTTTATTGAGAACATTTTCATGAGAAAGGTTACACTTGTCAGTTTCCAGAAAGCTTAGTTTAAAGATAGTTCGCAGGCTGCATATATACTCTCCTACGAGAATCCTTAATTCCCGCAGGCTGCCTTAAGCTTGACTGCGAACTTATCGCACTGTACTCAAAGTCAGGGTGCGGACATGTTTCTAAAGAAGGAAAATGGATGAATTCTCGATCCTTCTAGAAAGAATCGTCTAGAAGGATGAGTTGGCTTTCGAATGGTTGGCAAAATAATGACTTTCCAGATATCTTGGGATCATTCTCTATCCAAGTAACTAAACTACCTTCTCCTATATATTGAGGAGATTGCTCATGGAAAGGGTGAACAAGAAAGATTAGAAGCAAGCAAGTAAGATATTGATTGGAGAAATAGTGCAAGATTGCATGGAGGACTGATGCTACAGCAGCAAAGGACAATAGCAAGGTCATTTTATGTGGTTGATTTTCTTCATGCATGAGAAAGTGTGTGTGTTAAAGCTAGGAGCCATTGAAAGGAGACCTATGACATCAAGGCTCAGGTTGTAAGTTTTACTTTCAGTTAATTCAATACATGAATATGTCCCTTTCCCATAATGATGATGTCATCTTATTACATGATTCCTTGATCACATGTATAGACTAGGGTTTGAATATATTAATTTTCTTGTACTTCGATTGGTTTGTACTGTTGTGATTGGACGACACAAGAGCATCGAAGCAGAGCAAGGAACAACAAAGATTTAAGGAGAGCATTCATAAGGTATGTCCACTATCCATTTCTCTTCGTTCATTCAATAGCCTAGATCTAGGGAAAGAGTAGTATTCTGTCTTGCTTTGTTCTAGATCCAGGTGGATCTAGGGAGATTGGTCTGTGTCCGCACTCACAAATTTATCCATTAACAACAAGCATTAAAATCATTTATAAATCAAACACATTAAAATGTACACAATGTAAAGTAAGCCGGTAGAACCCATGTATATATATATAATGATCAAAGTTTGTTTTTACAAAATGTGTCCGAAGACCAAAATATCAAAATTGAAGCCCATGGATTCTACATAATGACATCAATGATGTTCGTGATAGCACACTAATGTCCTAGAAACTCTGCGGAGCAAGCGACCCATAGAGGCAGAGACTCCCAGAGTGTGACGCTTATCGCGGCGTGGAATCTCCTCCAGAGGCATATCTGGAACGTCTTCCATCAGACCCTCTACGTTTTGCTCCATTGTCAGATAGTCCTCTGTGTACTGTGGAACTGCTACTACTGCCTCTCCTCGTCTCTGGATAGGGGAGCTTCCAGCAGGCCGGTATGGTCCAACGTCTGTGTTATCAACAAGATTTTGGTGTTAGTCTTCGGGTAAAACTATAAAAACAAAAACATTTAAATATGTTAAAAAAAAAATATACAAAAACATTTAAAAGATAAAATTGGTGTACTTATTACCGAGGTCTCCCCACTGTGCGTCTTCAGGAAGTGCAAGATATGGATCTCCTCTAAAATCCAGCCCGGTGTAGGCATAGTCGTCCACCATCAGCATCTGAGTCTGTAACCAGTCGAAGAAAACATTGTCATATTTGACAATGGGACCTGCCACATGTCGGGCCATGAGACGACACCACCGTAACATCCTCGGATCTCTGGGACCAGGAAGATCCCACTCAGCCTGTAGACAAAATGCCGGGACTCTCTCCAAAAATAAGGACACTAACAGAGACCCATAACCAAATTGTTTCAAGTCTCCACGCCTGCACTTAGTCAACTGTTTCTTGAGATTGCGTAATACTGCGTCAGCCCAGTTAAAGACCCGGGGCTCAGTACACTCGATGGAAAACTGAAAATAGCTCTGCAGAGCCATATGTGGAGCCGCACTTCCTGCCATCCGAGCAATGGTGAAAAGAATCGTGCGGAGAGTTATATCAGTAACTCCCCAAATGGCCACTTTACCTTTCTGTCTCTTTGCCTCAGGTACACAATACTGGTTACAATACTCGCTCATTTTAAACCCACCTCTTCTGCTACCAGATAAACTAACATATGATCCACATCTGGACAATCCAGTCAAGAAATAGATATTCTCGATATCAATGGTCAATGTATGGGCTCCCACGATGAAGACTTGTTGGTCCGGATCCCACATCCAGACTAAGTATTCCAACAATCGAACTTGGGCCCTCATGCCCGGGATGCGGAAATACTTTAAGAGACCACAGTCTCTTAGTGCAACAATGGTTGGAGGATTTTTTTCTGCATTAGCATTATCCTCCTCGTGCTCTCGTTCCCGCCACTCTAAAACCATGATTGTGACTAGCAACCTGCATAAAAACAACACACAAACATAGTGAGTGATATTGTTCATGAGGAAAATTATTGCAATTGGCTAAACGTTACACAAATTTTTGGATTTTGCGCTGTTCGCAGGTGGCCTGCTTCGCACAGTGCGAACTTCTCGCAGGTGGCCCATGGCCCACCTGTGAGAATGGGTCATTCTCACAGGCCCTGTATGGGCCACCTGCGAGAATGCTCCCAAGTGCATAGGGTTTAAAAAATTGAATTAAAATTTGACTTTTAACCAATAAAAACATAATTTTGAACCATGAAAAGATAAAGGATGAGGCACTTACCAAAATATAGCTGATGGCACGTCAAATGGTCTCCCGTAGCTCCTGGAATTCGATGCTGAAGATAGAGGGTAAATGAGGGGTTTTTGGCACTCAAATGGTAAAATGTGAAAATGGTATGGTAATTTTTGTTATTTGTTCATTTTATTACTTTTTACTATATCAAAAGTGGGTTTTTTATGTTTATTCTTTATTTAACCCTAATCACTAATGTAACAATGAGTGAAATGATTGGCAGGTGCAAGTATGGATGGTTATGGACAAAATTTTTACTTGGTGTGGTGTGATTTTGGTTGTTTGTTATGATTTTTACATCCAACCTCAAGCACTTTTTATCCGTTCTTGTGCTTGTAAAAAAAAACATAAGAACGCGATCGAGCATCATTTTATCTCTTTTTCGGGCTCGTTGTGGTTACACGAAAAAGGAACCCCCCTTGGAGTTATCTTTAAGCTTTTTTCAGACTCTCTAAACATGAAAATATTGCCGAGCGATCTTGCTACTTTCACGCTCGTTAAAGTATTTGAAGTTATGCGTCCTTCGAGCAATAGTTTAACCCTTTTTCGGTCTCGTTGGACTGTTGTACGAAAAAGGAACTGAGAGATTTCTCTTTTGAGTGTTTTTCCAAACTCTATAATCTTGAAAAACCTTCGAGTTTACTATCTTTGGACTTTTTAAACAAACATTGACAGACCCATGATGGGACCGAACCACTCCTTCCTAGGGTTCGTTAACAATACTTCGAGGGACTCGTCCGAAGGATGAGCTTATATAAACAAGCATATGTGATCCTCTTCAAGCTTGCGTAAAAATAAAGAGGTACTTGCCATAAATGGTGGGGGAAAATTTGGGAAAGGGATATGTTTCATCTTTGTGTTAATTGGCAGTAAGTGTCGCTCTTGAACATGACAACCCCTATTCATCATTTGAAGCCGGTTTGGGAAATCCATTTGTCTCTCATTCGATTTAATCACAAGGTCTTTCCATGTGTCGTCTTTGAGTCAATGCTGCCAAATGATTGGTCATGTCATTCATGTGTTCAAGAGATGTCCGTCTAAAACCTCTATTTGAGTCGGCCATCTGTAGTTATCCATTTATTCTGTGTCGGCCTTTCCTGTGTCCAAAGTCCAATTGTCACATACTTTGTTTCACTTTCAAACCCTGTTACTCATTTTGTGTCACTGATGGGGGATACATTAAGGCCGTCCTGTGACGAGTCTTGTTCCTTCGACCTCAACACATTATCCAGAATCGAGGCTTAGAAATTATTCAGTACCTTGGAGCTTGCATGCCTCAATGGCAAGTTTCCTCGATTTCGACAGTGGGTTTACATCATTGACTCCTGATCGAAAGGTTCCGTCAAGTGTTCAACATCAACTCATTTATTCACAGTCAATGGATTGTACTGTAGTACCTTGGGAGTCATTGACATCAATGGTGATTTCCCTCACACTTGTTAACGGTTACATCAATGACCGGTAATCAAGTGGTTTCTACCATGTTCGACTTCGACACATGTAATCACATGGTTAGATTCATACTTTGGGCGATGAGGTTGAAGACCCTGGATTTTTTCTTTATGGTCCAGGTTGCGATGGAGTATGTATAATTTGCGACACATAGATCCACTGTGTATGTTTCGTGGCTATGTCGTCTTGATTGAAAATTTGTCACACAGATCCACAGTGTATTCAGGTGGCTATACTATATTATGACTGCATGGATCCACAGTGTATGATTGGTGTCCATGACCTTTGTTTATAATGTCATCAGTATATAATCTGAGTATGGGAATACCTACCTCAGGAATTGGTATACATGATATTCTGTTGATGCTTGGATGTTTGCAGGTTTCTGATTAGATGTGCTCTTGGTTCTCGACACACACATGCAGCTTACAAAGTCCATTGACTGTCACTAGTTCCACTCTCAAACTTTGGGGGGCATTCTGTTATCCGCAATTTTGGTCATTGTGATGATGTCATGATGATGTCATGATGATGGAAAATCAAGCTCTTTACTAAGAACACTTTCCTGAGAAAAGTTGCATTTGTCTTCTTCTAGAAATCATGCTTTTAAAGGATGTTCACAGGCTACCTATATATCTGCCTGCGAGAATGCCTGATTCTCACAGGCTGCATTAAGCTGGGGTGCGAATAGTTCGCACTGTAACTAATAGCCAGGGTGCGAACATGTTCCAAAGGGAGGAAAAAGATGAAATCTCGAACCTTATAGAAGGGAATCTTCTAGAAACATGAGTTGGCTTCGAATGGTTATTCAGGTGCTGACATTCCAGATATCTTGGGATCATTTCCTATCCAAGTAACTAATCTATCTTCTCCTATATATTGAGGAGATTGCTCATGGAAAGGGTTAAGAAAACAAGCAACAAGCTAGCTAGATATTGATTATATAATTAGTGCAAGACCGTATGGAGGACTGATGCTACAACAGCAAGAGACAACAACACGGTCATCACAAGTGGTTGATTTTCTTCATGCATGAGCAAGTGTGTGTGTCAGAGCTAGGAGCCATCGAAAGGAGACCTACGACATCAAGGCTCAGGTTGTAAGTTTCACTTTCAATAAATTCAATACAGTAATATGTCCCTTTCCCATAAAGATGATGTCACTTTATTACATAACTCCTTGATCATATGTATAGACTAGTTATTGAATATATTGATCTGCCTTCACTTCGATTGGTTTGAACTGTTGTGATCTAAACGGGACAAGAGAATCGGAATGAATCTTGGAACAACAAAGATCTAAGGAAAGCGTTCATAAGGTATTTCCATGATCTTCATCTCTTAGTTCATTCAATAGGATAGATCTAGGGAAAGTGTATTATCCTGTCCTGTTTTGTTCTAGATCCAGGTGGATCTAGGGAGATCGGTTTGTGTCCGCACTCACAGATTTATCCTGAAACACACAGAGAATACTTTTAGGATTAGGCTGTAATTATTATATTCCTCTGGTTGTTTATCAGGTGACACTATTTATATGGATGATACCTTTTTCATAATTTAATGATATCCTTTTGAAAATTTAACTTGGGTTAGTAGGGTAGAAGCTCATACCTCAGATTTTATTTATATTTTCAACCAAGTAAACCATTTATTTATCACCTGTTTTGAGAGCAAACCAATGTTCTGAAAAGTGAGTGTTGGTTTTTGATACATCCTTATCTCTCAACTATCAGCCAGTATTCTGCATAAAAATAAACATGAGAAATGTCATAAATTTCTGAAGAAAAAGGAACGATAGGTGTTACTTGTTTTTTTATATTTCTGTTTTATGAAATTAATAAAAATGGTCCTATCTATAGTGAAAGAAAAAACTTACCAAAGAAGTGAAAAACTGTAAATCAAAAAATAAAATAAAACCGGTATATACAATGGTGATTTGGAATTTGATTATTTCATGAAGTGTTTCAGGTAGCGCCCGTTGATAGGGGTGTTAATGATTTTCCCATCGAAGTTTTCTAATAAGAATGAATTATTTCCCCCAGAGGCTACGACCCTAAAAGGTCCACACCAGATGTGATCAAACTTGCCATGCTTTCTAGCATCCTCTTTCCTAGCATCCCATTTCAAAACTAGGTCTTCAGGAAGGAATTCCCTATCTTTGGATTTTTTTATCAAACAAAGATTTCATTTTGTCTTGATATTTATGAAGTTTCTCATCCACTTCGGCCCTGTTTTGTTGTACTTCAATTAACTGGTTTATTCTTCTAGTAACATCGTTAGGTTCTTCCTTCGAGTCTTTCTAGAGGTTCATCACAGCCAAAGTGATATTTATGGGGAGGACTACATCGGTACCGTACACCATTTGGAAAGGAGACATTTCGATTGATTTTTTAGTGCCTATCCGATTTTCCCACAAAGTGCATTTCAAATGAACATGTCAGGCTTTCTTGTTTTCAGTCAACACCTTTTTGATTATGGTGATTAAGCTCTTATTCGATGATTCGGATAATCCGTTTCCCTAAGGATAGTAGGCTGTTGAATGTCCTAGTACAATATTGTACTTTTGACAAAAACTAACCATTTCCATGGATTTGAAGGCTTGGGAATTATCCGTAACTATTTTTCGAGGATAGCAAAATCTAGATAAAATGTTTTCTTCCATGAAATTGATCACCACCGAGTATGTAGCATTTCATGTAGGAATGGATTCTACCCATTTAGTAAAATAGTTTGCAGTGATTAAGATCCATTTATGTTGTGCACTTGAATGCGGATGGATTTCTCCGATGAAATCGAGACCCCATTGTTGAAATGGAGCTTTTTTCTTGACTGGGGTCAAGGGTAGCGTGGGAAGATTTTGTTTACCTGAGAATAATTGACAAGAATTATAGGCTCTAACTTTAGTATTCACATCTATAAATAACTTCAGCCAATAGTATCCATCTCTCAGGATTTTATAGATCATTTCCCTCCAGGCGTGGTTTCCTCCACACACTCCTTTATGAAACTCATTTATAACATCCTTCGTTTTGGATTCTATCAGGCACCCTAGTAAAAATCCTAGGGGATCTTTCCAATACAGTTGACTATCAACGATGCAATATTTTACCACGTCCAGCTTCAATTTTCTCACCTTAGAGGGAGTCATATCACTTGGGCATTGGAGAGTCAAGAGATATGAAACTATGTCACCATACCAAGTAGAAGAAGAAAATTTCTCTTGGATCTGAGTTATAGGTGTCTGATCATCAAGTTCTACTATGTCTGGAAGTTCTCTGTAAGCTTGTAGATGATTTATTTTTAGTGCTCTGAAATTCGATTCGGCTAATAGCATAGCAAGGCCTTGACCTTTGACTAGTTTAGTTGGTTTGACCTCAAGATCAAATTCCTGAATCTTGGCTAGCTATCGACCCCTTCTTCCGTCACTATTTGGTTTAACTAATATATCTTTAACAGAGCTGGTTGGTACGTAGGAAATTATTTTGGAATGTAGCACGTAAGTCCTGAAATCTTTGAGGGCTTTCACCATTGTGTATGCTTGTTTTCTAGTATATCGTATTTCAACTCTGTGTCTCATCGAATTCTACTAAAGAATGCTATCAGCTGTTCGAACCCTTCCTCATTCTTCTGTAAGAGCACGACCACAATCATATGTTCGGGATGCGAATGAAAATATCAAGAACTCTTTTAGGTAGTCTGGGCTGGCTAGCACCGGTGCTTCTCCTATTACCTTCTTGATGCGTTCGAGATATTCTTTAGCATCGATTTTCCATTTTACCTCGCTATCCTTTTTTAGCATATATGTAATCAATTTAAAAATTTCAATGAAATTTGGAATGAATCTTCTTAAAAAAAATATATGTCCTAAAAAAGACCGAATTTCCTTTTTGTTTCTAGGAATATTTATTGTATCTATGGACTCAACCCTTTTTGGATCTATTTTTATTCCTTCCATAGATACTATATGCCCCAAGAGTTTACCTTCCTGCATTGCAAAATGAGGTTTCTTTGGATTTAGGGACAAACCGAATTTCGTGCATTTCGCGAACATTTGTTTGAGGTGTACCAAGTGATTTGCATCATATTTAGAAAAAACAATTAAATCATCAAGATAAATAACGAAAAACTTATCTCTTTCATCGACAAAGGCTATTTCCATCGCTTGTTGAAAAGTGGCCCTTGCATTCATAAGACCGAATGGCATTTTTCCATACATGAAAGTACCCCATGGAGTGGTAAACATGGTTTTCTCTTTGTCATCTTCATGGAATGCAATTTGATTGTAACTTGAAAATCCATCACTCATAGACATTCGGTTATCCCCGACCACTTTTTCTAGAACGTGATCCATTTTAGGAAGTGGATAGTTGTCTTTAAGAGATGATCTGTTTAGGTTCCTAAAATTCACGCAGAGTTTGATTTCACTGTTCTTTTTTCTAACTGGAACTAAATTATATACCAACTCGGAATATCTAAGTGGAACAATAATTTTTTCATCCAGGAGAATTTTTACCTCTCTTTCTATTATAGGAAGGAGTACCAGGTTTATCTGTCTGAGATTTCTCCTAAAAGGTTTGATGCCTAGTTTCAAAGGGATTTTATGCTCGATAACAGTGGTATCATAAGTTTTCAGTTCTTCGTAAGTCCATGTGAAGACATCTTTGTATTGTTTGAGTAACTCAACATATTTAATTTTCATTTCGGGTGGAAGGTATTTATAAATTTTGACCAGTTTGGGGTTTTCCTTAGTGCCTATGTCACAATCTTCAACCTCTTCAGGTGGAGGTTGCAAGGTAGAATTCAGAGGTATATTTTCCTTATCAAATAATCTCTCTAACGGAATTAGACCCTTAGGAAATTGTTTTTTTTTTAACATCAACATGCGATGGTTAGCGATCTTATCTTGGAACTTCTTAGGATCTTCACCTTCTTGCATGATCCAAGTAGTGTCATTTTGATTTTCCTGGTCGATGTGTATTTCGGAAAATTCATGAACCATTTCTAGAAACTGCTTGATTTGTTCATCGTCTTCAAAAACCTTCCAATGTTGGACATTATTTGGTATTGAAGGCCTGTTCCTCATTTCTATGTGGTATTTTATCTTCAAGACTGTAGGTGGCATAAACACAACAACCGCTTTTTCTAGGGAGTCATCTTGTTGATTTTTTTCCCTGGGAATATGATGAATATTGAATGATGAGAAGAAAAATTTGATCAAATCCTAGGCACATTTCCTGTACGACCGTAACCTTATATGTTTGACTTGATACTTCTGCCTTATCTATTTTACAATTAATTCTGCATCACCATAAACTATTAGATTTTGAATTTTCAACTTCTGGGCAACCTCCAATCCTAATATCATACCTTCATATTAGCATACGTTATTGGTATAGTCAATGTCCCACTGTAATTTGTATGAGAAAGGAATTATGAATTCATCTCTGGGTGCCACAAAAATCACTCCAACTCTGGCTCCTTCCCAAGACGAAGCACCGTCAAAAAACATTTTCCAGACCCCTATGCTATTTACATTTTTGTTTGTTTTTTATTTATTTTTTCTTTTTCTGAATCATTTTCTTCTGTACATTCATCAAAACCATCATCAATGGATAATATAAAGTTTCCTAAATCTTGATCTGTGACATAAAATAGATAATTATTTGGGTTCCGTGGGGTCACTTATCTTGTCTCTCTGTATAAACGTGTGAACTGTCCACCAAAGATTGGGATTGTACCATACATCATGTCTAATTGAAGTGATCCTCCAAGTTTGGCACCCCAAGACCTAGATAAACACATGCCATATTTCGCAGGAACATCAACGATGACTACATCCATGATAATACTCTTCACAGGGATCTGTGCAATATTAACCACCAAATAATTTATCATACCAAGACATTTAACTTTTCTTGAATCAAAAGAATATAGATCTCAATATGTTCCAGTAACCTTGAGGCCCAATTTTTCCATAATAACTTTGGGCATTAAGTTATGGGAGGCTCTAGAATCCAACATATAGTTACAGAGTAGGTGATCATGCACAGTCAACATAATATAAAAAGGAGCAATGCGATCTTTATCATTTTCGATATGCAGACCAACCATTATAGTAGGTCTATCATCTTCTAAATTAATAGTATCCGCATGACATTCAGTATTTGAGAATTTATCATTTTGGCAATTTGTTTCCTATATGTCGGAGTTTTTGCTAATTCAACCAGGGGCACAGGAATTTTGATTTTATTAATTTCATTTTCCAGATTGAAAATTCCAGTTGCCTTTTCGGTCTCTCTGGTTGGGATCTTTGTTTCTCTTTTTTCTTATCTATCGGTTTGTGTTGCTTTGGTTTCGATTGTCTTTGTTTTGGCAGCTTGTGTTTCAGCTATTTTTTTCTTGGTAGCTTGTGTTTCAACTGTATTTGTTTTGGAAGCTTGCGTTTCGGTGGATGGTTGAGTTGCTTCATTTATTTTTCTTCTCGAAAATATATTCCTTGGTGCAACAGTTGTAGAATTTTTATCTCTATGCCTTAAATTATATTTTTGTTGAAGCTCGACCATTATAGAGTCGTCGATTCCTTGATAATCAGATTCTCCCATATTATTTATACTTACCTCGTTTCCAAACAGTGGTTCTTGATATAAATACCTTTATTAATCTTGTCTGGTTAGGTGAGGTTCTTGGTCATTATCACTGAGGTTGTCTATATCTTCATCTAACCCCTCAAAGTCTTGTACATCATCACTTTGCATAAAGTTTTCTGTTTTAAAAGGAGCTTTGATTTTCTGATCCTCATTTTTTATTGGCCTTTGCTGGATCGGTGGATTGGGATTCTTTTTGAAATCTCTCCTTGAAAAAGGATTAGGTTTAGCTTGGTCTAGTTCCTTTCTGGAGATTTTGTTTGATAACTCTTTGATTATTTAGCCATGTCATCCATTTTTTCCTCCGTAGACTTCCCATATCCTTAAGTTCCATCTTGTTCCTTGAAGCACTTAGTTTCTTTGGTTCTCGTTTCGACCTTCTCTTTCAGCTTACTAGATTCCATCATGTTCGATTCAATTTCGATGGCATCATCTTGCATTCTGGTGATATCAACCGATCTCCTCTCCCTCAAAATTAAGGCAAAGTTGGGCTCGAAAGCCCCTACGAAAGTCACCTTAGCTATGGGCTAAGAGTGTTTGACCTTTGCTAGGATATTATGATATAGTTTATTAAACCTTTGGGTGAATTCCAGGACTCACTCATAATTCTTCTTCCTTAAAGCCCCAAATTCCATCAGATAGTACAAACAATCTTTCTTCTCTCCCCACTGCCTTAAAAAGGCATTTTATAGCACGTCATAAGATGCTATAGAACCTACCTAAAGGACTCAAAACCAGAGTCTTACTTGACCTTCAAAATTTTGTACTAGAAGTCTTAAATAAACATACTCATGATCAATGCCGAGGAAATCAACGAATTGGTAAAAAAACGTTTATGTGCTCCGTGGAAATTAAATCTCCCTCTCCCATAAATTTTGGTAAGTTCTTCATATAATCTTTTGGTAAATCATAAAGGATAGGGGGAAGGACTAAAGGAGCATATCTGGCCACCACTTTGGCAAAATTCCTAGGGGGAGGAGGTGGTGGTCCTTGACCGCCTTCGACGCCACCTCCTCCAATAACAACCATTTGATGTCGAGGGGATGAACTTCAAGAGTTAAAGAGAGGGTTTTCGTAAAATTCTAGGGGCCTTTCTACTACCTTAGGATGAAGTGAAGGAGATTCTGGAAACTGACCATTAGGAGACAAAAAATATGAAAAGGGGGCAAAAGGAAAATGAGGACTGGGTTCTTCATATTTACAGGATATATAAATAGGAGAACCAACAAAAGTTTAATCAGGGTAAGAGATATTTTCGGGAGCTAAACCTTTACTTCGAGGACTAGAAGAATATAAATTAAAGTGGGTATCAAAAGGGATATTTTACCTTTACTAGTAAAGGGGGAAGTTGAATAGATCTCGGATTTAATCTCAGGTAGAACCAGCTCAGGGTTTATGGTTTCAACTGCAAGCTTCTCAGGTGATGTATCTCCAAAGTGGCTTTGCGTATAACCTTCTTGCGAGGTTGACTGTTCAAGTGAAACCTTAGCATTAGTTTGCAAAATTTTGGGTTGGTAAATCTTACTTGTGGATGTAACAATATGCTTGAGGTATCCCCTTGGTTTTAATAGCTTTTCAGGATCAGATATAGGCATACTCTACTGATCATTTGGGTTCTTCCTGGTATTCTTTCTACCGAATGCCAGTTTATCTATAGTGGAGTCGCCAAGCGAATTATAAAATTTAGCCTTATAAATGTATTCAATATTTGTTCACTATCAAAGAGAGAAACTTACCATGTCGTTCTCCCAGGGAAAAATAACTTTGCTTCTCTGTCCCCGAAAACTATGCTAAAAAGATGGTGTTCCTGAGATTACACTTAAGACTCAAAGAGTAATTTCAAGGCATCAAGAATTTAAGGAATGTTTTAAAAGGTGCTTTTTCTTTCGTTAATTATATAAGAATTAACCCTTAAATGAAATTAATAACTGAACATGATAGAGGTCATGTCTCTTCGTCTGAGTCGAGTAATCAAGTGATGCGAGAGAAAATTACAAAACTATTAAACAAAATGAGGCATCAATGACAGATGAATCTTACCTTGTTCACAGTAGAATAAAATATAAAATGCACCCTTGAAAGGATATACGATACAGTGATCCAAGTAGCTTGCAGGTCTTGTATTTACTAATAGCAAATACAACGGAAAAATTTCTTGCTTATCAAATAACCAATAAAGCGTGATTACAGTAAATGTTATACTAAATTGTAACTACTCACTTATCAAGGAGTGACATAAAGAAAACTAGAGATATGGAATACAAAAGAAGCACATAACTCAAACTACACAAAATTTGGAATCTTTTTCTACACTTGTATTAATATTCACAAAATGATGATTTTTCTTAGTTACAATATGATAAGAAGCAACCTTTTTTAAGTCTTCAAACTATGCATTTATACAAAATGATCTCAACCTAGGCAGTTGAGATTCTCATAATTCAAAAACACTAAATATTACAATATGTGAAATTTGAAATGTTTCACTTGCATATTATTGGTCTCTTTGCTTGTTGGCAGAGACATTTCTTCTTCTTGTACTCCAGTTCAAAAACAGTTGGTCTCTAATCATGACTTTTGCAAAAGGAATACACACTTTGTATCATCTGTTCGCAGACGTGCTGGATTTTCCATGCTCGACGTACTGAATGTATCTGCCCACTAACTGCACCACCGGCCTAGAAGGCTCTGCTGTATTATTTGCCTCAAAAGTGTATAGCTTATTTTCTATGTGAGGCAGCCTATCGTCTGTCCTCCTGGCTTCTAGAGATATAGATTGTATCCATAGACTAGGTTTGACTATCCATTTATTTATCTGAGTAAGGTGAACCTGTTTCAACTGTAGGATTTTGGCCTGGGCTTCTTCCACACTTGCCTTAGAAGTGAGTTGATGCTTTGCAATATCAATTTTCCCTAGGGATTCAGAGATACTGTCTCTTTCGATGTGAAATGATTCTTTATCAAGTGCATAAAAGGCTTCTTCACAAGATTTCTTCAATTCTTTGACTAATCTTTTATTTTTGACTATATTAGTCTCCCAAGTTTTAATTATTATATCTCTTCTAGTTTGTTTTGAAAGGGACAATCTAGTGACATGCTCTACTTCCTCCTTTGATGAAGATAAGGTGGCCTCTTGGAATGTCGCTCTAGTTGTAGTGGCCTCTTTCTCCCTTATGAAAATATTACTTAAAGATTGTTCTGTCGACTGATAATAGTTTTGAATACCTTCTATCTTAGTCAAAAGGTTTTGTTGGGTTGATCCCATCTTCTTGAGCACTTCTAATGCTTGGGCTTGAAAAACTGATATATCCACTGCTGTTTTCTTGGTCAAGTTTAATTTAGCTTGCAATAGTTTGACCAAATCCTCTTGTTGAATGACCAACTCTCTTCTTGCCTATGAAATTTTATGCATCTCATATAGGATGATCTTAAGTTGTTGAATCTCCTGCCTGTCACGGGCTCTAACCTGCTCAAAACCTTTATTCATATATCTTCTGACACTCTCCCCCATAGAATTTACTTGGCTTTTGTTGGGCCCCAACAACTCCCCTTAAATTTTCACAAAATTTAAAGGGCCCCCATTAGAATCTTGATAATTATAATGAGCTACATAATCAACCTTTTCAAATAGTTCCATACCTTGGCTTTCTTTGAGACAAACTTAAGACATTCACTATAGTATGAGACATTCATTACAAGAGTATATGTCAAAATTTTGGGACGAGCATAGAAATCTCAATTTAAACAAAAACGTTAATTTTTATCAACTGTTTACTTTCATTTAAATTATGATTTTGTGTCCTTTCTTTTGCTCATTAACAAGTTTGACTATTTTGAATAATGGGTTATATACTTCATCAAATAATATCTTGGTTGGTTTCTCATTTTCATAAAATCATTTGGTGATATTAATTAATTAAATTCTTTTTTCATTTTGCATCTCATTTCAAAATAAAAATAATAATAATAAAAAGAATTATCTATCATTTGTT